>CM028902.1:25496579-25591579 GCA_016801885.1 Toxotes chatareus | reverse complement strand
AGCAGGGACACAGCAGGAACACAGCAGGGAGACATCGGGAACACAGCAGGAACACATCGGGAACACAGCAGGGAGACATCAGGAACACAGCAGGGAGACATCAGGAACACAGCAGGGACACAGCAGGAACACAGCAGGGAGACATCAGGAACACAGCAGGGAGACATCAGGAACACATCAGGGACACAGCAGGAACACATCGGGAACACAGCAGGGAGACATCAGGAACACAGCAGGGAGACATCAGGAACACATCAGGGACACAGCAGGGAGACATCAGGAACACAGCAGGGACACAGCAGGAACACAGCAGGGAGACATCAGGAACACAGCAGGAACACATCGGGAACACATCAGGGACACAGCAGGGAGACATCAGGAACACAGCAGGGACACAGCAGGAACACAGCAGGGAGACATCAGGAACACAGCAGGGAGACATCAGGAACACATCAGGGACACAGCAGGGAGACATCAGGAACACAGCAGGGACACAGCAGGAACACAGCAGGGAGACATCAGGAACACAGCAGGGACACAGCAGGAACACAGCAGGAACACATCAGGGACACATCAGGGAAACAGCAGGAACACAGCAGGGAGACATCAGGAACACAGCAGGGACACAGCAGGAACACATCGGGGACAAATCAGGGACACAGCAGGAACACAGCAGGAACACATCAGGAACACATCAGGGACACATCAGGGACACAGCAGGAACACAACAGGGACACATCAGGGACACAGCAGGGAGACATCAGGAACACAGCAGGGACACAGCAGGAACACATCGGGGACACATCAGGGACACAGCAGGAACACATCAGGAACACATCAGGGACACATCAGGGACACAGCAGGAACACAGCTTCATGAGAAAAGTTTATGTTAAAACCTAATAATGTGAACACAGAACAATTCATACACTGACTCAGCTTCACATCTTTGCACTGTGTGTATGTTTGGTTTAAGACTGAGCACTGATTCTAAGTGTCAGCCTCTAAGCCACGTGTTACTGTGCGTTACTGTGCGTTACTGTGTTACTGTGCGTTACTGTGTTACTGTGCGTTATTGTGTGTTACTGTGCGTTACTGTGTGTTACTGTGCGTTACTGTGTTACTTTGCGTTACTGTGCGTTACTGTGCGTTACTGTGTTACTGTGCGTTACTGTGTTACTGTGTTACTGTGCGTTACTGTGTGTTACTGTGCGTTACTGTGCGTTACTGTGTTACTGTGCGTTACTGTTACTGTGCGTTACTGTGTTACTGTGTTACTGTGCGTTACTGTGCGTTACTGTGCGTTACTGTGCGTTACTGTGCGTTACTGTGTTACTTTGCGTTACTGTGCGTTACTGTGCGTTACTGTGTTACTGTGTTACTGTGCGTTACTGTGTTACTGTGCGTTACTGTGCGTTACTGTGCGTTACTGTGCGTTACTGCGTTACTGTGCGTTACTGTGCGTTACTGTGTTACTGTGCGTTACTGTGCGTTACTGTGTTACTGTGCGTTACTGTGTTACTGTGCGTTACTGTGTGTTACTGTGCGTTACTGTGTGTTAATGTGTGTTACTGTGCGTTACTGTGCGTTACTGTGTGTTAATGTGTGTTACTGTGCGTTACTGTGTTACTGTGTGTTAATGTGTGTTACTGTGGGACGTGTTGCCAGGTTGAGCGGTATGACCCTCTCAGTAATAAATGGACCATGATGGCTCCTCTAAGAGATGGCGTCAGTAATGCAGCTGTGGTCAGTGCCAAACTCAAACTCTTTGTTTTTGGGGGAACTACCATTCACAGAGACAAGGCCTCCAAGGTTGGTGCTTCTCTATTTACCTTTCTTACAATTCCTCACAAGGCTCATTTCAGTCCTTGGTTGTCTGACGTCTTCCTGCCTTCAGATGACCACAGTCTGTGCTCGAACACTGTCAGCAGTAGCACAGCCTAAGCTGTCTAACGTCCTGTGGCTTCTGTGTTTAGGTCCAGTGCTATGACCCTGTGGGTAACCGCTGGAATATTGCAGCTGAATGCCCCCAGCCGTGGCGCTACACAGCGGCTGCTGTCTTAGGGAGCCAGATCTTCATCATGGGTGGTGACACTGAATTCACAGCTGCCTCTGCTTATCGCTTTGACTGTGAGACCAATCAGTGGACTCGAGTGGGAGATATGACGTCCAAGCGGATGAGCTGTCACGCCGTGGCCTCAGGAAACAAGCTGTATGTGGTTGGAGGGTATTTTGGGACGCAGAGGTGTAAAACACTGGACTGCTACGACCCCACGTCAGACAGTTGGAACTCCATCACCACTGTGCCTTATTCATTAATCCCCACTGCCTTTGTCAGCACCTGGAAACACCTACCTGCCTAACAAGGAGACGCTGCCAGTAATTCCAGGTACATTGTGAATGACTTACACTAACAGAGTAATGGGTGGTTGAGCCTATGGACAACACAAAGTGTGTGTTTTTTTTGTTGGACAATGTTAATTCTTGTTTTTGTGGTCTGTGTCTGTTGGCTTCACCTGGTCAGTGTGCAGTCTGTGCTGCTTTATGCAGAGTGCAGCTACTACAGCATCAGCATCAAGAGACAAAAGCCAAACCATGGGATTGTGATCTGTTTGAGAAGCTGGCTCATGCTTGTGTGTGTGTGTTTCGTTCACTTGGTGTGGGTAAAATGCAGAGAGTCGTTTCCCCAGGAGGGATCAATAAAGCCCGGCCCTCCTGCTGAGGGCCGGGCTTGGTGAGAGGAGGAAGAGGAGGAAGATAGGACAGCTGGGAATGGAGGAGAGGAGAAGGAGGACACGCAGCATATAAAACATGATACAGGGTTGGCAGTGGACAATGTTGATTTACTGAATAATAAGAAATGTTGGTGTATGCATTGATGGTTTTGATAGGAAGAGGAGCACATTGTCTGCATATAGGCTGATTTTGTGTTTTATGCCTGTGAGGTTTTGGCCACTTGCTGCTGCTAACGCGTCTATGAAGAATGCTGAGAGTGGGAGTGGGAGTGGGAGAGTGGGCGTGAGCGTGAGAGTGGGAGTGGGAGTGGGAGTGAGAGTGAGCGTGAGCGTGAGAGTGGGCATGAGAGTGAGAGTGACGGTGGGAGTGGGAGTGAGAGTGAGAGAGAGTGGGAGTGGGCGTGAGAGTGAGAGTGGGAGTGGGAGTGAGAGTGTGCGTGAGCGTGAGAGTGGGAGTGGGAGTGAGAGTGAGAGTGGGCGTGAGCGTGAGAGTGGGAGTGGGCGTGAGCGTGAGAGTGGGAGTGGGAGTGAGAGTGAGCGTGAGCGTGAGAGTGGGAGTGGGAGTGGGCGTGAGAGTGAGAGTGGGCGTGAGCGTGAGAGTGGGAGTGGGAGTGGGCGTGAGCGTGAGAGTGGGAGTGGGAGTGAGAGTGTGCGTGAGCGTGAGAGTGGGAGTGGGAGTGGGAGTGGGTGTCCTTGTCCCTCTGGGGAGTGTAAACATTTGTGAGATGCTGCCCTGGGTTTGTTGTACAGTGTTTGAATCCTTTATGTTTGACTCTCCAAAACCTGTGAGTCCTCCTGTGACTCTTTGTCCACACAGCAGATCTCAGTGACCACAGAGACTCTTCTAGCTCTGATTTCTCATTTGTCTTTGTGAGCTCTACATCCATGCACTCGCCTGACAGTGAGCAAGGTTCAGCAGACAGCATCTGTTTGTGTTCCACGAATGTGTGGAGCTAGAAAGAAAGTCACGTGTGATTAAATCCACCTGTTTCTTTTCAGTCTTAACTAATCATACACAGTTTGCTGTTGTTTCTACCTGTTAAAGGGACAATGTGTGAGAACTGGCTGTCTGTCCAACTCATACTGAAGCATACTGCCAGATAGTTGGGGTGGTCCATCCTTCCCTTCCCCTCTGTCGTAGCGATGGCCGTTCCAACTGTGGCATGGTATAAAGTTTTCAGCTGACCTGTAATTCAGGGTTTGTGTGACAGTGAGCAGGCACCGCATGTGGTTTCAGCTTCACGTGGAGCTGACGTGAGCTTGGATGGATCTCAGCATAGAGCAGTTGTTGCCATTTTGCCAAACCTACAGGAACTGGGTAATAACTGATCATGTAGCTGGTCGGCAGCTCGAGCAGCAGCATCAATAGCTGAGCTTGGGGACAGAGTGGAGGAATGAGATGGTGGACTGAGGGGAGAGTGGACGTTACAGGAGCTTATTGTCTCTTTAGGTACAAATTGTTGTTACGAGACAGGACTGTGATTTCTTCACATTCTCAGTTCATTGTTAAAGTAAAACTTTTACTCCTGGGGCTGTTTCCTTTAGCTGCTTAATGAGTAAAATTCAAAGTGGGTGTGACTGGACATTTACTTTGTCGCTGTAGTGGTTGGTTCTTTTAGTTGTGCATAATAATATTTAACAGTAACAATAACACACTGTGCTGTGTCTCCATGATCAGACAGTGAAATTCTGAAGAGCCGGGGTGAGCTCAGGAGACACAGAGAGCAGCCTGCAGTGAAGTGAAGCAGTGGAGAAGCTTTCTTCCTGAGATTGTTGTCTCTGTCCTCTCTAAGTGCAGGGAGAACCTGTGCAGTGGGACCTCAGCATATAAATAACCTCCATCCATATCCACCCGGCGCTGCATCCTCTTCCACATCGCACACCCCGACCCCTTCAAAAATTCATGTTCTGAAAGTGGATTCCCAAAGCAGCCTCCTCCTCCAACATCCATCTTCTCTTTCTTTCAGCTTTTCTCACATTCATTCAGCTCTTGTGTCGACTCATTGTCTAAGTCTTTTCCTAACTCCACTTTGTTGTCGTATTTCCTGACATTGTCGTGTTTTAGCTATGACTTGGTGCTTAGTGCTGGATCATACTGGAGGTTAGTACCACAGCACCCAGCACTCAGATCACAGCCACCTCTCCACTGAACTGAAGGGAGTGTTTGCCTCACGTTTATTTTTTTACTAATCAGATTTGAATAAATAGCAGAAATGAGAGCGTGCAGCACAGATGTGTTCAGCCATGCCACGGGCTTTGGATTTTTTTTACAGATATTACAGTTTAATTTGTCATATTGTTTTTTTCAAGCTTCTGTTCAATGTTCACTGTGTAGTAGATGTAAAACATGATGGAGCATTACACAAGATATACCATCAAAATACTACCTGCTCCACATTCCAATACAAGGATGAGAACCTAAAGATATTACATGTTTTTAATTATTATTAAACATAGAATAATTGAATATAGATGATCACAAAAGCTGTGACTGTGTTTAGTTACATAAATCATTAGTCACAAGAAATTTCCAAATTTTCCCCCCAAAAATGTCCAATAAAAGAACAGGACCTTTCTATAGATACTGACACTGAAGACATCTGGCATGGGACAGTGTGGACGATGTAGGACGACAGCTGCACAGCAAACAGACACAGTTACATTCTGTGGGTGAAGACACCAAATGTAAACAGTTTCACTGACCTGTGGAGTCAAAGCTTCTCTTCACCACATGTGGTCAGTAAAACAGTCCCATCTCTGGGACTGTGAACCTCAGAGCGCCGTTTCAGCACTCTCATGCTCGGAGAAGTTTTTTTTCTCAGAAGTTACATAATGTGCTAAAAGTCCGATTTATCACTCACTCAGTTTGGTTCATGTTGTCCACACTGCACATCAGTGCTGCCGTACACTATAGATGGTGATGTGTCGGTGTGATTACTCAGGTGTCAGGCACACGGGGATGGCCCTGGGTATTTACAACATGTTTTACAGTGACCAAAGAAGAAAAAGCAGGAGTCATGACTCAGCTTGTTTCTGTTTTGTGGGACAAAATAATGAAATGTTATTTTTTTAAAAACATTTATTTATTGATTTTGATAAACTGTAATAAAAAAGAACATGAGACTGCAGGTGTCAGTGGAAGTAATGTGGAGCTGAAATGTCTGCTGCAGGTGCTGAAGAGATGATTATTAATATTGAAATCTCCCAGATATATGATACCCCGGGACCCCGGGACCCCGGGACCACAGGACCACAGGAAAGTGGACACTGCGAGAGCCAGTTTAGGACCCAGCGAGTGTTGTGCTCTGTCCGTCAGTGCTTTACCCTTTCATAAACATGCTAGCTTGTCGCTGTGTGTTCTGTATTGTGTGTCTTCCGTGTGGTTGCAGAGTATTTTGAATGGCACAGTGGCCGACATCATGGTGAATTCAGTTTGTCTCACTTAGCCACCGAACCGTGAGCTGCATTGATGATTCAGTGTCTTGAGGTGTTAGCTTCTAAACCTGTGTGTGTGTGTGTGTGTTGCTTTAAGTGAAGCAACACACACACAGGTATGTACTATCTACCTGTTGTCAGTTGGTGGAACTTGGTGCCTGATGCCTTTTCTAAAGGAAGTGATGACCTACAGAAGCAAACAGGCTGTGTCCTGTAGCATCTTGTAGTGCTGCTGCCATTGTGCTGCATTTCCTCTTCATTATTTTGAGTTTCCTGTGATAAATATAGTGAAACATATTTTGGATTGTTATTGTGCACATATTGAACAGGATGTGGGGACAGTGTCTGGAGTCTTGTCTTTGCTTTACACACCTGTGTGCTCCGACCTGTCTGAAAGTCCCTGCTGCTGAAAGTGAAACCAGAGTTCCACTTGGCGTCTCTTCCCTGCCATTTCTCCAGATGGTTCTATTTTAAAGATGGTTTTTCTTTTTCGTTCTTCATAATGTGTAACTCTCTCTGTTATTTGAGCACTTTATCTCGTAGCTCTACAGCGTTCTCACCTTTGTCTCTGTCCCGCAGTGAGGACTGCTGAGGGAGGACGTCTGGCCAGAGGAGAATCCCTGAGACTCTGACTCAGTCCTGAACAGGTCTCACCACACAGAGAAGATCTGGATTTCTCTGAATATCATGCTTCCTGGATAATGTGATTCTACTCAACAGACAGTTGATGAACTGGATGGAGTGCTCATACAAACCTATGCCATGGTTTTTGAATGTCTTAGTCCTGACATCCTCTGCTAAACCATTCCAGTGTAAACAGAACCTGCAGGTGCTGCCGTGTGAACATTCACTTTCCCTCGAAAATACCAAAAATAGCAGACGACTGACATGAAAGTGGGACCAGACATTCCTCTGAGCCTGAGTCCAGGCTGCACTGCACACTGACTCTGTTCACTACTACTGCTACTGGAAATGAGGGGAGTGACTGTGAATGGAAGCTGCTGTGGATTTTACATGAGGTGAAACATTCACTCAGACTGCACTCAGACAATATTTGTCTCGTTAACGTTTGATAGGAAACATTTTTTAGTTTAGAGTTTTTAACAGTTTTTAACTTGGGGCTGAACAGATGTTCTCAGCATTGCAGGGGACATTCTCACTCATCATCAGAGGAACAAGCAAAAACCATAAACATGAATTCAAGAAATGATCCATTAGCAGTCAGAGCAGCCCCAGCTGAACCAGTCGGAGCAGCCCCAGCTGAACCAGTCGGAGCAGCCCCAGCTGAACCAGTCAGAGCAGCCCCAGCTGAACCAGTCGGAGCAGCCCCAGCTGAACCAGTCGGAGCAGTCCCAGCTGAACCAGTCGGAGCAGCCCAGCTGAACCAGTCGGAGCAGCCCCAGCTGAACCAGTCGGAGCAGCCCCAGCTGAACCAGTCGGAGCAGTCCCAGCTGAACCAGTCGGAGCAGCCCCTCTGACTGCTTCAGCTGGGAGTCTACACAGGGTGGAATCACTCTCATTATGATGGTAACAGCTGTTCAGTGATCCAAAGATCCAGGCTGTTGAGGCATTTGAAACATGAAACAACACAAACTTACTTTTCGAAGTTACGGTGGCGTCTTAAAGTCTTCCCACACATGAGGAAGTGGTCTCAGACATTTGTACCTCGCTGGATCTAAAATGATAAACTCTGTGGTAAACCCAGGACCTTTCACACTGAGGGTGTGAATGAAGGATGGTTCTGAACTCTAACCTCTGCTGTTACCATACGATGACAGGCCACCTGGTTCCTCTGACGTGAGAGCACGGTGTCAGTGTTGAAACTGTTGATCCGGACAGACTCCAACCACAGTGTCAGCACAGTATTTCAAATTAAAGTCGTCCCTTTGCTGATGAGTGTGGATCCTGTGAAGGCCAGCTCATGTCAGGAACATGTGAAATGACAGTATTTACTTACTTCTTATGTGTTTCCCTTTCCCTTTGTGCCACAGTGTCACAGGACCTTTGTGATAGTATTAGGAAACAGACTGAGGAGCACGATCTGTGATTTCATTATGCCCCATGTGACAGTTTAACACTTTAAGCTGCATGCGTATCCGTGATGATGCCACATCCATCATAGAAAGTCTTTTATTTCAGAACATGCGTGTGGTTTATAGCACAGGTGTGAGAAGCACAGAGCAGTCGTGTGTGTGTCCTGCAGAAAGCATCACTGCCAAAACACCTGTGCACCTGAACTTTATCACTACATCCATCAGCAGTGGTCTGGGCCACAGGTGAGGAAGTATCTTCTCCATGATAACACCAGCTGTCACAGTGCTGCAGGTGGATTCAGAAGGTTTCTGCAGGACATGAATGCATCATGACTTTGTCTTGTCTTTACAGTAATGTACAGTATTTGCTGGTGTTTTAAGTCTTTTGCACTTGTCCCCCTTGTCCAGCTGTTTGACAGCTGCTGTGAGGTGGATTGTGGATTGACCTCTGCACAGAGGTGAAATGTTCCCAGCTCTTCAGCTGTTTTGTAGAATTTGAAGATGTGAGAAGGAAGGTGGTTTTGAAATAATTTAGAAAAGCTACAGGAGTTTCTTTGAAATGTTAGATACTGTGTGTTTGTAGTGGGGAAAATAAACTGGTTTACTTTTTAAACTCCATTGTGCTCGTATGTCCTACTACTCTTTCAACACATCCGATGTCAGACAAGAAAAAACAGTAAAGAATATTTCAGCAGATGAAAAGATTCTGCTCCACCATGAGAGGAAAACAAGCAGCAGCCATGCAGGAGTCGGTCACTGGTCTCAGGTTCGTTTATTTAATGGCTCAGTCCAGTGTGATCACATCCAAACAGCCAGTGAAACACTTCACTGCCTGCAGGACGTTTTTAATGGTCCCATCCAACATGTTAGCAGGCAGATCAAGCTCATGCAGATACTCAGCTCCTTCCATGGCATGAGAACAGCCTCTGAGGAGCAGGCTGCAGTCCTGGAATGTAACAGGACCTATAAGGTACAGTACTTTATGTAGTTATGTGCAGGGACATTAAATCAATTCTGTGCAAAAAGGAAAATGTATATAGCAGATGTGCAGAAGACATGCGTCCATATTTGTTCAAAAAACTGTCAAAACCATGATACTGCAGCTGCAGAGGGCAACTGTCCAGAGACAGGTAAGGTAACACACGTTGGCATCGGTAATGATATTCCAGATTGGTCGGTCAAATATTAATCTGAGCATCCCCATTGGCTCTTCAGGAGGAAGCGTCAGATGTAGGACAGAAGTACTTGTACCTGTACACCTGATTCATAACTGCACCTGTGATGTGTAACACTTTGTGCAAACTTTTTGTTTGATATTTTTTAAACATTCAAACAATTCAAATGTTTTCCCACTTTCAAATATGGTGATACACAACTACAACACCCACTCCTCTGTGTATCTCCTCTGATGCACGTGGATAAATAACAAATGTGTCTCAATGCTGCCTGCCTGTCAAGCCAGTTTAAGACTTCTGTCAAGCATTGGTGGTTCAGTGGTAGAATTCTCGCCTGCCACGCGGGAGGCCCGGGTTCGATTCCCGGCCAATGCACATGTGTTTTTGCCACACACTGGGCCTGGATTCTGGATTCTGTTCCTCACCAAAGCACAAAACAAGTTTTCATGCTCCACTGTGTAACAGCCGAATCTATCCAGGTGTAGCATCATCTCAGCTGTGCACAAACGCTACTGTCGTGATTCTTGAATCACTAAACCATCACACTTCAACAGCTCGCGGCCTATAACAGCGTGCAGTACCTGCATCAATTAATGTATTTGTTTTTTAATAAAGGGATAAACTCAGCCTCCAGGTGGTTCCATGCGTCCATTCTCTGGGAGTTGGTACTGTGTTACGGGTTGAGGTCACAAAGCTAAAGTCGACACTGTGGTAAAGAATCAGAGGCTACGTCAAAGACTGCAACATGACTGGCTGAGAGCTTGCTCTGCAAAATGGATATTGATGTGTCTCTCCAGGTATTTTTAGGTGGAATGTGGCAACTGTCTACCTGTATAACAAGCACTACTTCTCCTCTGATTAAAGGTTTGATGGATGTGGACCGAAAAGTGGATGAATAACAAATGTGTCTCAATGCCAGTTTAATACTGCTGTCAAGCATTGGTGGTTCAGTGGTAGAATTCTCGCCTGCCACGCGGGAGGCCCGGGTTCGATTCCCGGCCAATGCAGATGCTGTTTTGCGTGCGGCCGTCGCGCAACAAGTTAAGAACGCCTTTGGACCGTCCGGAGATCGAGAGAGGTTCGATTCCTCAACCAAGCACAACAGATATGGCCCCCATGGCCGTGGGGGGGCCCGTGAGCAAGGCACCGGTCCACCCCAGGCTCCTCGCTCGGGAAGCCCCCTGCCCCAGCGTCGCTAGTGCATGTGCATGCTTGTGTGTGCGTTTCGTTTGCTTGGTGTGAGTAAAATGCAGAGAGTAGTTTCCCCAGATTGAGGGATTAATAAAGGAAAAAACTTAAAGCTTAACTTTACACGTTTACATGCAGTTTCATTTAAACCCTAAAAAGTGTGAAATGGTGATAAATTCGACTGATGTATGTATGTTACATCCTGCTACATCTACATCTAAAAGTAGGTAGGTATAGTGAATAAATGTAGTATTTCATTACAGGAATCTTTTTAGTTTCAGTTTGTGCATTTGGAATTTCACTGTGCAAACAGTAAAAGTACAGTAGCACCGCCCATGAAAGAAGAAAGTGCCCTTCTTTTTACTGTAATAGTCTTTATGCGGAAGAAATCAAAGCTACTTCAAAGACAGTGATCCATATTACCTGCAGCTGCCTGTTCTTAGTGTGTTGTGGGTCAGTGTGTTCTGAGCGACAAGGTCTTGGCTGCATTAGTGCATTTGGATGTGAGAATAAATGTTGTGCTGAGCTGCACACTGCTGAAGAGAACTGTGAGAGGGTTCTTAGATTGTACGCCTGTTGACTGATCCACACTCGGGAGCAGAAGGTGGCAGTAACGTACCAATAGGCTGGATTCCAACCACAATATGGAGACGAAGAAGAAGAAGTGAGACAGAGCATGCGCGGTGACGTGACGGGGGACGTTTGAAATTCAGATTGAACCGGGAGCGCAGAGCTGGTAAATAATAATTCTCAGTAAGTTTTCCTGCCGAAGCCTTTGATCAGAAGGTTTGTTTTTACGGACGGAGGCAGTTCATAACACACGGACCGTTAATTCTGTTTGTTATGACCTGATAACGTTAGCTAACGTTAGCTAACGTTAGCTAACGCCAGCTGTTGTAAAAGCTCGATGTGGGAACCAGCCTCACGCAGACCCACACGCAGGTATCTGTCAGGTTAATGTTAGAGAAGCGACCGCTCTGCCTTCATGTTCACACTGTACATCTGTTTTCATCCTTCTGTTGTCTGTGTGCTCTCAGGTGTTTTACATGTGAACCAGATTAACGAGAAACCTTAGACGTGACGGTTCCCTCTCTCTCTCTCTCTCTCTCTCTCACACACACACACTGGTATTTACAGTAGGAAGGAGCTGATGGGGAATATAACATGTACTAAAGGATACACATAATAAAAAGAAATAGACTGTACATTTTAACGCTGTAGACAGACGCTAGGGGGCAGTATTACAGTACGTAAATGTAGTTTTTGAACTCTAAACGCTAAATGCATGAATAAACTCTAACCCTAACCCTGTTTCAGGAAAATGAGTGAGCTGGAGGATATCAGCCACCACATCCATGACAGGATATCATCCTTACAGCGCATGTTGGATCTGTCAGTTTTTGGTATGAGACAGCACTGGTAACTGGTGACTGGCTTTTCTTTAGTTTCATGACTGTGGGACAGGAAGTGGCTCACTGTGGTCTTTTTGTCTCTCTCCACATTTAGAATTGCCTCAAAATAAGATTAAGAAACTTGGACAGGAACTCTTTGCCTTGGAGAGACTTTTGGAAGAGTTTGAAAACTGTGTTGGCCAACAGAAGGAGCAGCTAAAGGATCTGAAGGTAAACGGGAGACTTATGGCTATACTGTCATTTAAAAACAAAGCCTGGGGAACAAATAATATAACTGTCCAAATAGCTGTGCTCCAGACTGTGCTTAATGAAGAAGCACGTTAAAACACAAAATACTTGTCTGTGTTTCAGGAACTTGAGGAGCTATTCCAGAAGGATGTGGAGGACGGTCATCACATGAAGGACAACATACCTGCACACATGCCCAGGAAGAAGGGCCCAGCAAAGTGAGGACAGCATGTGTTTTATTTTATCAAAAATAATTGGTGAATTAATCGATAAACAATAATTAGTTACAGTTCTCAAAGTACAGAAACTTTGCCAACATGCAAAGTGCTTCCTTCCTGTAGTATCCAACCATGGTGCACATAGAAAACAAACTTTCAGCTGGTGTCCAATGTTCCTCTCATCTCTCAGTGGAAATGACCCTGTGATGAATAAGAACGAAGCATCAGATGTTCAGCTCGTTCATCCAGAAAATGTCAAAAAGACCAACAAGAGCTGCATCAGAGAGATGGAGTCTGTCACTATGCCAGAGTTTGAAAGCATCCCTCAGTAAGTATCTCTCTCTGATATCAAACATGATATGACACGATGATGTTTTTGGCACGTCCTGTAACAGTGCAGCTGTAGCTTTCTACATATGAATCTAATGGACAAGAGTAGTATGAATAAACTAAATGCATACATCATACAAACATACATCAGTCAGTTCAAAACTGAACGTTGTCCAAGCTCTGAACGTAACTTGGGAGAGAATCATCTGAGCTGGTATATTTAATCATAGCAAGCTTACGAGGCTAATAGCTAATTGCTATGAATAAGTTAGAATGAAAGCTGACGGTGTGTAGTCTAAGTTGCCACACGTCTTAAAACTGATGGTTAATGCAGGCCCCAGTCATCATGGGGGCGGGGGAGATGTTGGACTTGTGGCCTCTCAGTGAAATGATGTTGCTTGAGAGTGAGTACTCACACTGCACAGGTTTTAGAATCATTTCTTATTAACGCTCTGTGGAACTGTCAGAGCTGACAGATACAGTGACCACAAAACATTTGAGCTCTGTCCAAAGAAAGAAACTAAGAAACTGGAAACACTTGAATTTGTGTGTGTGTGTGTGTGTGTGTGTGTGTGTGAACTTGAATGTTGCGTCCCACTCAGGTACATGAAAGGACGTGTATCCTACGATCAGCTTAATGCTGCGGTGCAGAGCATTAACACAGCTGTAACAGCCAAATACAAGATCCTCCATCAGTCGCTGAAAACACTGAACAATCATTCACGCAAGCTCCACCAGCGCTTCAAGGACCAGGAGACCAAAGAGACCAAAGGTACCCTGACAGCTGTCACTGATGGGGACTGATGGATCTGGCATCTGATTTCACGGGAGAATTAGATGCAGCATTGCATGTATGTGTGATCAGTACACTGATCACACAGTGTTGGCCTGAGTGTTCGCTGAGTGACCAACTGAAGAAACGGTTAAAACCCTCAACACCTTCAAATCTGGAACACAGACGTAAAATGATGTGAAGTGTTGTAGAAAGAGCCGATATCCAAATGATTCATTTGGTCAGAGTCCTGGAGGATACCATGGGAGGTATCTCTGAACATGTATGCCTGAATTGAATGTGTAAATTAATGATAAGTGTAACAGATTCACAGGTTTTTATATTGCATTGTCAACAAAATCCCATCTTTTTAAACTAAACAAAATAAAAGGAGGAAGAATTACAGAACTCTGACCACACTGTTGTGTTGAAATGTCTTGCAGGTCAGTATTTTGTGGTGGAGGATGATGTTCGGGAATTTACCCAGATGAAGGTGGACAAACGATTTCAGGGGATTCTGAACATGCTGCGACACTGCCAGCGCCTCCGGGAGGTGCGAGGGGGGGGCCTCACCCGGTATATACTGCTGTGAATGAACCACACTCTGCACATGATGCATTCACTCATGTTGTTTCTTGTCTTTTTCTCAAATGGCACATCGATCGTGTTAGTGAGTGAGCTCAGCCGCCTCATTGTGTTATTACATTACAGCACATTGTTCAAAGGACAAATGACAGGACTTGAAAGAGCCTGAAGCTTCTGTGAGTTCACTAAACCATCACCTAAATTTAAACTTAAACTTAACTTAAATGTGCACATGTAACTCATTAACCCAGGGAGATGTGTTCATTTGCCACCTGTATGTGAAAAAATGTGCACATGCACTGGTATCTCTAAACATGTATTTTGTGGTGGAAATAATTCTAAACTAAACATATTTTTCTGTTTTACATTCCATTTTTAAGCCAAACAAAATCGTGTGTGGAAGCAGTGCTTGTGTTTCTCCTCTCATT
This sequence comes from Toxotes chatareus, assembly GCA_016801885.1. Lineage (NCBI taxonomy): Eukaryota > Metazoa > Chordata > Actinopteri > Toxotidae > Toxotes > Toxotes chatareus. Next base: position 25,577,041 of record CM028902.1, on the reverse strand, counting down.
TACTGAAGGCTTTTCCTTTCACTGTCACTGTACATTACCTCTAAAGTTGTTTCCACTTCATCTTTATGCGATTGCAACAAACCTGCCCAGTACGAAAAGGTAGAAAACACTGCATTTATATTCAGCAGGTTTGCAGTTAGCATGTACAGCATACGGCCAGTCTGTCTTTGTATATTTGACTGTAGTTGATTGTATTTAACTCAGTTTCTAGTTGAAGGTTTTAGTTTCTTAATGAGGATGTCTATATTCCATTTTTTATCCACATCAAATGTCCTTTTGTGGTTTTATGTGATTTATGATCCATCGATCTATAAACTTTCAACAGACTATCAGGTCATTACTCCAGCAGTGAGATGATCTGAGCTCAGTGCAGACAGACAGCACTATACCACACACACACACACACACACACACACACACACACACACTGAGATTTCATCCAGTCAGCAGCAGGACTTTTACCAGGAGAGGTGACTTGAATGTGAAGAGGTTCCGACGACTTGTTCCTGCACTGTTCTGCTTTAACATATACTTTTCCTCCTTTGCCATCAGAGGTCATCCTTTCCTTTAGTAACCTCTGAATCCAGCTGAGAGATCAACTGCGATAATGTGAAGGCACAAGCTCAAATTTAAGAGATTATGAGCAGTATACTGAGTATATTCAAATACTCCTAACTTTTTTCGTGAAACCATTGTAAACACATCTGAGGTAAAGTAATGAACTCAGCTGAAACTAAACTCATCTAATGTAAAACTTAACTTTAAAGTATTTCGCTTGAGACATCGAGTGACATGATCCCCGACTTCACACATCTCACGCCCTCAGTCCGCACTCAGAGGGAGGTAAGGTTATCTCGCCTTCAAAATAAAGCCGTAAACCTGTGACTTAATTTGAAAGCGTTAGCACCGATTCCTAAATACTGCCAGTTCATGTTTTAAACTGGAAGCGAATTCAATGTGGTTTTACTCTGGTCCCACTCAGTATGCCCACGAGTCTGTCGCTAAGAAGACCTGTACAATTATTTTTAATTTTGAAAAGTATCACCGGAAATGTCGAGTCTGTTGTCAAACTTGACACCGAGAACTGTTTCAGGATGGACCCAGTATCCTCCCGACCGACGGCCAGCTGGTGAAGGGATTCGGACGGTTCAGAAAATGGCACCGGGCACCGTGTTCTCACTTTGACACAGGACCGAGCTGCTTTAACGATTCGCCGGAACGTTTTCAGGCGGAGTCACCGGGAAAGAGAAGAGAAGCGAGCGATCTCACCGCAGCAAGGTAAGAACACAGCCCGAGGAAAGCTGGAGGCTCCGCAGCCGCGCGCGCTGTTCAGTGGAAACTTTCTGTCTGTTTCGCACGCGCACACACACGCACGCAGAGCAACTTCTCTCCGCCGTTTCTGCGTCCGTGTTTTGTGGTTTATGCTGCGTGTGTAGCAGCTGCGCGTCGCAGCGCCTCAGATTCATAACGAAGCTCCGGACAGAAGAAGCTGTTTTTCCGCTTGTGTCGGCGGAGCTCGGCAGTTACTGGCTCCATTTAAAGCGCTTCGCTGGGTGTTGTTGTCTGTTCTACCGCAGGAAGTCAGGGTGTGTTTGTGGTCGCCTGCAACTGTGATTTTAGCGATATGAGTTAACACACATGGCTGGGTGCGGAGTGCGGGCTGCGGGGTTCTGGGTGCGGAGTGCGGCCTGCTGGGTGCGGGGTGCCGGGTGCGGGCTGCTGCCCTACGGTGTCACTGCAACAGGTTAAACAGGTGGGAGGTGTTTCTGTTACTTTATCCACCGCCGTTTCACCTGTGAGGGCAGGCGCTAATGCTGGAAACATGCTGGAAACATGCTGGATGGCAGAGTGCAGCGATTACCCCAAACCAAGTGCACGTAAAACATACCTCAGGAAAAACAGCATGGGAAAAGAAGGAGGTGAATCTTCAGCACAGGAGAGCTCTGCACAGACGTAGGAGGGAACAGCTCCGGGCCAGGAATGGAACACCGCACATCTCGGCCCAGATGAAAGCTGTCAGTGAAGGTGGAACCTGTGGCTGTGGAGGAGCAGGGACTGTGGGTCAGTGTTCACATGTAGAGCATCACACACCAGTGACACCTCTGCTCTATGGGAGTGACAGGCTGCTGTACTGGACCAGGATATCACAGCTACAGTCTCACATGCTGCTACACAGTGTAGAATATTGTGCCACTTTCCTGAGCCCATCTGCTTGAAGGTTCAACGTGTCGTGCTTTGTGTGCGTTCAGAGAAGCTGCATACTTTGGTCACAGTCGAGTTCCTGTTGTCTTCGTATCAGCGTGAAGAATCTGTCCATTCTCCTTTGACCTCTGGCCTCAGCAGGGCCCGAAGAGCCACTGCTCACTGGGTATTTTCTGTTTTTCAGACCATTCACTGGAAACCCTGAGACATGGTGCTGTGGGAAAATCCCAGTAGATCATCTCTCTCCTGTTCTGATGCTCGGTCTGAACTTCAGCAGGTCGTCTCGACCATGTCTGCGTTCCTCAGTGCACTGAATTGCTGCCATGTGATTGGCTGATTGATGTGTGACATCATTGTTCTTGTGTGTTTTGTCACTTGATGTCACGACACCAGAAACGTGGTCCTCAGTGCAAAGACCGTTGGAATTTTTCTCGTCAGTCCTGGAAAAAGTCCCATGTCTTTGGTATTACTGTAGAACAAACAAGTACTGCCACGCTTTTAGAACTTTGGCATCAACTCTGTGCTGAAATATCGTTTCTCATAACGTTCCTACTTTAGGCTAATGACCAAAGCTAAACAGATGTCAGAAGATTTAGGATCAACAATAGTTCATTTCCATGAAGCTGGACAGGGTCACTCAGTCACCTCACAGTGTTCTGAATTCATCAGTCCACCGTCAGACAAACGCCTCTGTAAATAGAAAGGGGTTGGTTCTGTGGCTGTGTGTAGTGTGTACTCAGCTAAGACGACTCCAGGGGCACAACACAGACGCTCCGCCTGGTAAGAAAGTGAAGCCCAGAGAAACAGCTAAAGGCTGAAAGGATGATTGGACGTGGTTAACAGCTCTGTTCAAACCGTGGTGCTTGTTTGCGTGGAGCATGGTGTCTACATCAGGACACCACGGGTGAAGCTGCTGCTCTGAAAAATCAAACATCACTGTGCATCTCAAGTTTTCCAAAGAGCAGTCTGACACTGGACAGCGCTGGTTGTTCAGTCCAGGGGTTTACAGGGTTTACATCACAGAGGGTTCACATGCTTTACTCACCACTGTGTCTGAAATGTAGAGCTGTAGGAATTAGGTGAAGGAGGGGACTGAACTTGCTGGTGGCAGGACCATGTTTTACCCACCGAGCATGTTACATCAGGTGTGTTACAAGCATGTATCACCTGTCACACATTGTTTTCTTCTGTTTGCATGTGTCTCTCTTTCCCTCTCACACTTTCTTTAGAAACAACATGTGAAATCAGGTTTTTTGGGTCACTGGTTAAAACACATGGGTGCATGAGGACATCGGATCAGGCTGAAAAAGGCCAGTTTTAGACAACATATTAAGCACTTCACGTACAACTTGCATAATAAACCGATTCTCCCAGAAAATTGTTGCGATTGCAAATATTTTGGGATTCACGTGTTTATTTCTTTTGTTTGCATTGGAACAAAAAAAAAAAACAGAAAAAAGTCAAACCTGAAACACACAGAACTCAAAATATGCACTCGACAAAAATACTGGCACCTTTAACTTAATATTTGACAGCAAACTGTAATCAGAGGCTTCCTGTAACCATGAATGACTTTCTCACACCTCTTTTGTGCGTTGTGAAGTGTGTCCTGGGTCGTTGTCCTGCTGGAAAACCCGTGACCTCTGGTGGAGAAGCAGCTCTCTGACACTGGGAACTACGTGGTAATCATCAGATTTCATGATGCCATTCACACAGTCATGGCATCCAGAGCCAGAAGCAGCAAAGCAACTCCAAAACATCTTTGAACCTCCGCCATGTTTGACTGAAGGCACCGTGTTCTGTGCTTTACCACAACGCTCTGCTTTTGCTTCATCTGTCCACAGCACGTTCTCCAAGAAGGACTGTGGCTTCGTCACATAAGTTTTGGCAGCAGTGGGGTCTCCTGGCCTCCTGGGTCTCCTACCATAGCCTTCCTTTCCATTCCGATGGGTAGCGAGAGCTGACACTGTTGTAGCCTGTATCTGCAGGTCAGCTTGAATTTGTTTGGAAGGTGATCGAGGTTCTTTATGCACCATTCCAACAATCTTAAGTTGTAATTTTATATCAGTTTTGCTCTTCCATCCGCGTCCAGCAAGGTTAGCTACAGGGCCACGGGCTGTACACTTCTGAGTGACATTACACAGAGTGGACACAGGAACATGACCGTCTCTGGAGATGGACTTGTAGTCTGGAGATTGTCCATGTTTTTCCAGATTCTTGTCTCTCAAATCTACAGACAACTCCTTGCTCTTATTTCTCTTCTCCATGCTCAGTGTGACACACAACACAACAAAGTTAGACTTTTTTCCTTTTTGTGTTGCTCCTGTGCAAACAAACGTGAACGTGAATACCAAAACATTTGCAGTTGCAGCAGTTTTCTGGGAGACGTGTTGTGTTTTCTGACAGAATTGCAAGGATGCCCATATTTGTGGCCATGACTGTATTTTATCTTCAGTCAGCAAGCTGCATGATTACTGTGTGAATAAGGAATTGGTGAGTGATTGCACCACTAAAATACATCACAACTATTTGACGTGCGAGTTATTTTCAAACGTCTCCCAGTGGGCTGTATATATGTAAAAACAAAAACAAGCATGGAAGGATGGAAAGGCTGGGGACAGAAGGTCAGAGGTCAGTAAGTGCAGACCTGAAAGAGCAACAGATGCAGAGGAGGGAGCCTGAGGATGAATCAACAAAGTTCATCTTTTACAAGCCTGCAGAGCTTTTATTTTGAAAAGCTGATGTTTGCATGAGAAGGAGATGAAGCAGAAAGAAGCAGCGAGACTTTTCTACAAGGAAGTAGAAGCAGGTACCGTTCACTGTTCCTGACCTGTGCTTCATCACGTTCAGTCAAACTCACCGTGTTAAAATAAAAGGCCAGTGTCTCTGACACAGTTCTTTCATTAACACAAACCCACTCAAAGCAAAGTTCGTGATTTCATATCAAACTGAATGTGCTGAAGCCCAGAGCCTGAAGATCAGTAAATGCATAAGCTGTGGAGAGAGAGAGAGAGAGAGAGAGAGAGAGGGGCTGCTGATCTGTTCATTCTCTCTCCAGCTGTTTCCTTTTCTCTCTCTCTCTCTCTCTCTCTCTACAGTTCAGCTGCTTGCTCAGCAAACTCACCGCTCCATTCATATCAGCTTTTCCTGTTCAAAACGACTCACACAGACCAGCCAGCTGACACACACACACACACACACATGCATTTCCATCCCTTCAGAGGACATTACATACACTTAAGTTCATGTCAGATTTAAGTCAGTCAGACATCTTTAGCTCAGTTCTCAGTCAACAGTCCCTCCGTCTGATGATTCACTCACTGAACCTCCATGTATATTTAACCACATTGGAAATGCTGACAGGACAGGGGTGTCCCGGTGTGCCAGGACACACCGGGACACATCACCTGTGTGAGTGAATGCTGCAGAAGAAACCTCGAACATTCTAACTTTGGTTTTCTTGGCTTCTTAACTCTGCTGACATACACAGTTTCTCAGGGGCTGGATCCTCTGACTGTTTCAGATCAAGTGTGGAAATCTGGGAATGTGAGAGGGGGTAGACCTGCAGTGTTCACAGAGAGTGCTGTGGTGAGGACAGAAGACATTTCCTGTACAGAATACTCTGAACAATAACACAGGGACCGCCAGACATTTTCTTTTTTTTTTTTGGAGGAGGGATTAAACACTGTGAACATGTTGGCTGTCAAGCACGCCTTTATTTATAGCTCTCTGTTATCTCAATCTCTCAGGCTCTTTAAAAGGCAAAAATACCCACAGCCTGATTTCTCCAGTCTGTCTCTCTGTCACTGCTGTGTGAGCAGTAAGCTGTGGTATGTGGAGGCTAACCAGTGTTGGATGCTTTACTGTTGAGTCATGCTCCATCTCTCACTCTGCTACCGTGTCTTCAGCTCTGTGCATTTCCTTGTAGCTTTGTGTTGATCTGCTTGAGGAGCTGCACAAGCAGCAGTGAGCTGGGTCGTAAATGCACTGACTCGGGAAACAATAGCACTGCTGTGTACGTCTGTTCCACTGGCTGTAACCGAGTCACACGTCGGACAGCCAGAAACCTGAGTGCAGCTGATGAAAACCTGCCAGCCTGAAATATCTCCTAAAATGATAAATAGTCATTTTTACATTTCAGTTTGATCACAGATGAAACCAAAAGATTCAGGATGTTAACCGGTGACATGTTAACTAACCACATCCTGTTTCACACTGCATAATACACATACCTGAGACTGAGAAACCAAATAAGCCTGAAGTATTCCATTAAATAACAAAGGTCTGTTATTATTACAGCCACATCAAGTTGGTGACCTTTAACCTGCAGTGGCCAGGGGCTTCTGGGACGTGGTGTTTGTCAAAGGCTGTTCAGCAAGGCTGAGTTCCACAACCAGCTTTTTAATAATTAGCGTTGTTTTTAAGAAATGTCAGAGTGAATCTTGATGATGGTTTCTTCCCTCTGCAGCTGCTGGTCATTGTGGTTTTGCTGGAACTCTCTAAGGCTGATGAAAATGTAGTTGACCAATGAAAGCAGAGCTTTGAGTGTCACGTGTCACTAATTTGATGTGTAATGGTGTGAAACGGTCGTGGATCAGACTGGTACTTCAGATTTTCGAGCTGCTCTGCTGTTGGGTCGTACCACTTACCAAGTGAGGAGCAGCTCTGGGTGGTCACATTACAGTGGTGCCACTTCAGCCAGATATTAAAAGGAGCGGGATCATTGAGGGCGGCGCGGTGGAGCAGAGGTTAGCACCGTCGCCTCACAGCTCTTCTGTGTGGAGCATGTTCTCCCTGTGTCTGCGTGGGTTTTCTCCAGGAAGGCTTCTTCCCACAATCCCACATCAGGTTAACGGGCTGCTCTAAATTGCCCCTCGGTGTGAATGTATACGAGAGTCTTTGTGTGTTGCCCCTGTGACCAGTCCAGGGTGAACCCCGCCTCTCGCCCGTAGTCAGCTGTGGTCACATGTTCCTGTTCAGTAGCGACAATGTTTTGTCCAGAAGTGTGACATGGAGCTTGGACATTGGCTTGTGGCTGCAGCAGGGATGGAGAGAATCACAGAGGTCATGAGGAGATGAAAGGCTGAATACTCAGGTGTAGGCCACTGTAAGATGAGAGGTCTGAGACGTGACTGGAACTCTTACTCAACCTGCTCCTCAAATCTCACACAGGCACAAACAGAGTTTCACGTTGGCCGGTCAGACTGGGCTTTCTGATCGGACTTTGAATGAACAGCATTTTGTGGATTGAAATAAAGCAGTTGTCAGTCTTGCTCCTGTTAAACTGGGATCTTAATGAGTAATCTGCAGTGATAGCTCTTTGAGCAAATTCATCTCGGTTCAGCAGGGGTTAAGTTTTGTCCACGGTGTTAGCAGGCTGTTAGCAGGATTCTGGTCAGAGTGTTGTTGGACCTGCAGCCGTGTTGGAAGTGACATGCAGTTGAGGGACATGGGAGCTACATGGAATCCACTGGTACGGAGCTGAGTGTGCATTTGTGTTTTGTCCCACGTGTTGTGTTCCAGTGGTGTTTCACAGTGAGGAGACCTCACAGTGCAGAGCAGCAGGTTGAAGGAAGGCTCAGCATCTTCTCCTGTTCAGTATCATGACATTTGCACATTTACATTCCTGATCCTCTGCAGACGGACTCATGAACGTCAACACAATCACTTCACTTTAAACAAATGTGAAGTCCAGCTCCGTAAATCCAGAGATCTGACTGGTGATAGTCAGCAGGTTTAACCTGAGAGTTTTCACTCTTCCACTGTAAAGCTCTCTGTGATAGAAACAGCCACAGTGAAAACACCGTGTAAAGAAGAAAACAGAGTTTGTGTTTTGCGTGATTGCGCGTGGAACCCTCACTGGAAACATCGATTCAGAGTGAAGCTCAGCCAACAGCAGTTGGAAGAGTGAGGGATGAATGAAGGATGTTTTCCTGCCTTTTCATCTTCACTAGTTACCAACAGCTAGGTAGAAAAAAAATCATTTCATTCAATCAGTTACCCAAAGGTTACTAACAGCTACCAGCAACTGGAGTGTTTTCTTACATGTTATTCAGTGTGAATCAATCAGTTTATCAGAGTTTAAAACCTGTGTATGAATTTGACTCAGATTATGTGAACTGCAAATATTCTGCTCCTTCAGTTGGAGAAGAAAGTGGTGGAGTGTTGTTCTGCTGCGCTCCTGCAGCTCCGCAGCTCCTGCAGCTCCGCAGCTCCGCAGCTCCTGCAGCTCCGCAGCTCCTGCAGCTCCGCAGCTCCTGCAGCTCCGCAGCTCCGCAGCTCCGCAGCTCCTGCAGCTCCTGCAGCTCCTGCAGCTCCGCAGCTCCTGCAGCTCCGCAGCTCCGCAGCTCCGTAGCTCCGCAGCTCCTGCAGCTCCGTAGCTCCGCAGCTCCTGCAGCTCCTGCAGCTCCTGCAGCTCTGCAGCTCCTGCAGCTCCGCAGCTCCTGCAGCTCCTGCAGCTCCGTAGCTCCGCAGCTCCTGCAGCTCCGCAGCTCCTGCAGCTCTGAGTGTCCGTACACTGACCCTTAGATTTCACGCTCGCGGGCAGGCACAGAGGGAGAAAGAGAAAATACACTGAGGATGAACCAGTCATGTAAAAATCCACAGTGCAAAAGAAGCGGAATGATAATTATTAGATGGTAAAAAGCTAATCCCAGCGTTCTGCTCATGTTTCATTCATTCTGCTGAGACAGAGTTTGTTTGACAGAAGCTGCAGCTCCATGACGTCAGCAAAGTGCGCAAGTAAAAAGCGTCTTTTTTTCCTTCTGTCTCACCATGTTGGTGTTTTCTCTGTGACACTTCTTTGTTCAGGAGAGGAGTTGACATCATCATCGGCATCTTTATACAGACTGATAATTAAATGGCCCCAAAGGGCTGCTGGGAGATCTAATGTGTCACATTCCACAGGGGTGCCACTAATGGCATCCCTGTGGAATTTTGTGTGTGTGTAATTGTGCGTGCTGCAGTAAACGCCTGCCACATCAGTGTGTCTCCTGTAAACCGTCTTTCTGTCAGTATAAAGGTGGCTGAGGCTGAGTGGCAGCGACATGTCACATGTCACATGTCAACCCAGCATGACTTTGTCCCATGCTTTTATTCCAACTGATCCCACTCCCTGGCAACCCAGTTTATCAAAGGTAAACACACTCCTTAGAGCTCCTGTCTCTGTTTACTCAGTCCTGAGTCAGAGGAAACTCTGCTCCTACAGTAGCAGACCAACGCTGCTGGCAGATATATTTTATTACCAGTTAATCCCTGCTCTGCTTAGTCCTGTGTGTGCTTTGTCCTCAGAGTGGACAAGTTTCTGCCTGTGTGATGGGATTGAAGTGTAGAAGGATGCAGTGGCTGTGGAAAAGATTCTCTGCAGCATGAGGAATAACCATGTTATTCTGTTTATTCCCAGTCATTTTGCTCTCTGTCTGCTCTGTCCTGGTTTTGATGAAGGTTACCCAGTTTGGCTAATCACACATGTCGTGTGATGGTGTAGGGATTTGATGACCAGCTTCTGCTCCAAGGGGTGGAGAACATTGATCTGTGTTTGTGCAGGTTTTCTGTGCTTCAGCTCTGAGGCTTCTGTCACCTTCAGTGTGCACCACACACTGGCTCATGGCACAGACAGTGTCTCCAAGAATGGCCGGTCTCTGATATGGTGTCTGTGGCTGTGAGGTGTTTTGTTGCAGGGCTTCCTTTGGGCCAGGTGTTCCAGCTGAGCTGGAAGGTGAGCTGGAACACCAGGTGAGCTGGAACACCTGGTGAGCTGGAACACCTGGTGAGCTGGAACACCAGGTGAGCTGGAACACCTGGTGAGCTGGAACACCAGGTGAGCTGGGACACCTGGTGAGCTGGAACACCAGGTGAGCTGGAACACCTGGTGAGCTGGAACACCAGGTGAGCTGGAACACCTGGTGAGCTGGAACACCAGGTGAGCTGGAACACCAGGTGAGCTGGAACACCTGGCCCGTGTCCCAAAAAGCTTCATCCTGCATGTTGCAAAGTGCTGATTGAAGCTAACGCTGATTGAGTCCAGGGTCGGCTGCTGTCGTCCCTCGTCAGTGATCTCAGTTAGGTCACAGCTGTTTGACTTCCTCAGAGTGCATCTCCCTGCTGTGGTGCTCTGCACTGCTACAGATCTACACGTTGAAACTGGTGCATATTCAGTGAAACCACCAACTGAGTTCAGAGATTTTGGTTTTACTTTGTCATCTGTTTACTACATTAGCATGAACTGATTTCATTTAATCTTGAAGGTTTTATGTCATAACATGAAAAATCTGTGTCCAACATTGTCCATGTGTCCAGCCAGAGGAGCCAGTGTTTTCCAGTGAAGCTGAATGTGTGGGAGCATTTTGGATTGGACACCACTGACAGAAGAACTGTGGATAAAGCTGAGACTAATACAGTCACCATATGTTATCTTAACCACGACAACAAGTCTGAAGGCACTTTGAACGAACAGGCCTGTGTCAGGTTCAGGGTTCGTGACCGACCTGGTCCACTGTCCTCGAGCAGATGTTGAATAACCGTGTAAACTTTTGCAGAGAACAAAGCTGAGTCGTGTCAGATCTGTCTTCATGCATGAAGCAGCAGCACACAGTGGACGTGTTCTTCAGCCAGTGGACAGATATGATGCACCTGTCAAAGCTCTTACAAGGGTTGATTCAGTTTCTGTTTTCATCAAATCAAAGGTCATCAGGGGCCCGACTGTGTGTGTGTGTCTGCATGTTTCACACGATGTATCTGTAGGTTAGTAAGCATAGTCAGCACTGTGCGTTTCAGCAGTGAGGATGCAGAGTCTTAGGGCTGCAGTCGTGGATGGTTTAGAAATGTAACCACTGTAGTGCTGGTTTACAGGCTGACCCAGTGAATAACACAGCATCTGCATACACATGTAAGTGTGTTGAGCCGTTGCACGTAGGGTGGGTCACACGAGACCTTTTTCACAGCAGGACAACCAAAGGTGGAGCCATCAGCAGCTACGATGGCTCGGTGTTTGGTGCCGCAGTTCAGCAATTAGCAATTTAATTAGTTCCACCCCAGTGTGACAGGTCTGTTCTGACCGCTGAGGTGTTGGACAAAAACCGTGTGGGTCCAGTGAGGGGGACAGACAGACAAAGACAGAGAGAGAGATTATGTCTCCTTTGTCTGCTAATAAACCCATTCTGACAGCTCTGGAATCACAGAGGCCGCCGCTGGCTCACCCTGACAGGGAGATATGCCGAGAGAAGCGTGTGGTGCCGCGTTACACCGATGGTACATGAGACTCCACAGATGCACTCCAACATTCAGTCATGCACTCTTTTCCTCTGAGTCCCGCTCTGAAGACCGATGTGATCATAACGATGAGATTAGTCCCAGGTCTTAGTCTTAGTGTCTCTTAATCTGAGTCTTTGGAGTCAGAGAGCCAGTTATACTCTGGATACAGAGTCCAGTGATGGAGCAGCTCCACCAGCTGAAGATCTGTCTGTTCTTTGTTGTTGCTAAGTAAATGTTAAGTAGTGACCTGTTAGCCTGCTAACTGAGTTCAATCACCACAGTAACATAACATTGACAAACACTGTCAGTGATGCTGCGCTCTGCAGAACAGACAGACGACAGACAGAAAGCTGCTCTTTGAACTGCTGAGAGAAATGGAGGTGTGTTTTTTAAAGAGAGAAGTAAATGTGATGTGTTAATACTGGTGACAGGTTGCAAAAACATGATGTGTGTCTGAAACGTCCTGCTGGGGACAGATGTGTGGTAAGGTGAGAGAGTGACAGAGTTCAGGGGGAAGTGTATGACTATCTGGTAAACATCTGTCTGAGGGACAGCAGTCTGAGGGACATGTCTGATTTATAGACTGTCTCCTGTCTTCCTTGTTTTTCATTTATTTCTGTGTTGATGCTTTGATCTGTTATTGTGAGGTAGTTTAAAACTACTGATTTAACGTGATGATCTGCGTGGGATTAACCTGCTGATGATGGTTTAATGACGCAGTGGTTGCTGTAACATTGTGTTGAATTCTTTCCTGTTCTGATGCTGCTGCTGTCGGTGATGTGTTGCTCCCTCTGTGTGATCCTGAGCTGCCAAACCTGCTGTTTCCTCCATGACAGTTTCAGTAGCACAGACGACACGTTGTTTTTCTGTTGACGCGTTTCGGTTGCACAGCAAACAGGTCTGTCCGATGTTATTCTGTTTTCAGTCTACACAACTGGAACAGAGAACACAACCAAAAACAGCAACTGTGATTGTGATGAAATCTGTAACAGTGAGTTAGCATTCACTGCTGTACAACTACAGGTTCAGTGCTGCTCTTCGCTGAGTGCAGCTCTGTAGAGCAGGAGCAGCCGCTGGAACTGCAAAGGCTTGTTGTGATAGAAGCCAAGCCTGCTGCCACTTCATGTGTGCAGCCGGTGGAAGTGAGTGACACTGCAGAGGAGAACGGCTGCTGTGCAGCGCAGCTGAAAGCAGGATTAGCAGCTGCTGCGCCTCCCTGTCTCCCTGCTGCTCCCTCTGCTGCTTCTCTCTCTCCCTTTCTCTTTCTGTCTCCTTCCTCGTCTCCGGCTCATTCCTTCCATACCAGACATAACTTCTGGCCAGCTGAGTTAGTCTCCAGCCTCTAGCTGTACCTCTCTGTAAAAGTACAGCCAGAGTCAGCATTCAGTTGTATAACACATAATTACAACAAGTTCTGGAAGCACAGCCCCCTCTCTGCTGTTCTCGCAACAGCTGTGTGTGTGTGTGTGTGTTTGCATTTTTGCATGTACAAATGTGCCCAAACAGTCTTTATGTGCGTCTGACTCAGAGTGGTGTGTGTGTTGTGTCTCAGTTGGGCAGCAGTGTGTGAAGTATCTTACACTCTGTCTACAAACAAATACTTTGGTATTGAAAAGAAGAGTTTTATTCCAGATGAATAAAACTGTGTGGACACTAAAACACACAATAAGCAGTGTCACTCCTCCTCTCCTCCTTCTTCCCTCTCTCCTTCTCCTCACATGGGTCTGTTTTTAGAAACCTCGGTCACTGTGGAAGTGGGAGACACGCCCTGAATCCTCCACCACTCATTAGACCTGCACATGAAGAGAAGCACAGTTCCACTGACAGACCTTCCCCCTGCAGACATGCTGACATGTCACCATAGGAAAGCTCATGTTTAACCGGTGCACTTAAACAAAGCTGAGTCATCACTGATGTTATAAGTAACACCGGGTCCCAACATGGGGAGGAATACTCCATCATCAGCACAGGAAGGAAATATTAAAAGAAAAGAGTTAGAAAGACTGACTCCTGTATTAAAAGCAGGGAGTCAGTAGAGAGTAGTAGCAAGGTCATGCCTGACTCAGGATCTCTGGATTGTAGATCGCTGGATTGCGCCGCACGTTGGAAATGAATTCATCTTAATTCTGAAATAAAAACATCTCCATCAGCAGTAAATATCAGAAACAGAATGAATGATGTAGTTCACATAATGTCATAAACATGGAAAGAAATGAAACGGTATGAAAGTAAAACTCAAAACTCACACAGGTCACACAGTGCTTATTCTAACAATAATACTGTTAGTATTAGGGCTGCAACTAACGATTATTTTGGTAGTCGCCGCCAAAAAAAACCACCACACCCACCCAACCTCGCTCACACCTCGTGCATGCTACAACATAAATTCTTTCAGAATTAAACAATGACTCCAGAGCCAGTTGAATATGAAATTTAAGCTGAACAGCTCAGTTAGCAGGCGCTCAGATGGTGTGGAGGTAGCAGGAATGCATAAGAATGACTTGGCTAAAATTGCCAGTGTTGGGTACTTGGTCTCATTGAGCTTCCACCAGGACAACGGACACTGTGTCTTTGAGATCGGCTGCTCAGCAAAGTACATCAGCACCTGTCATGAGACACAAGATGAAAATTAGCATGGCAGATATGTTGCATTTGATGTTCACTAATAACACAAGAAGAAAAACTTACTTCATTAGTAACCTGTTGCTCATGTGATTCCTGCTGATCATCATCACTGTCTGTGTCACATCCAAGAAGTGAATCGAGGGTTGACCCAGGCTTCCGTGTTTCACGAGCTGGGGATGCAGCATGCATATCATCCGATGGCGTGGACTCGCCTCTGCTGTACCGGTTTGTCTCAGAGGCACTCTGAAGGGCTAGAGCTTGTAGTTTGTTCTGCACGCTGAATTTCTCCTCTGGTGTCAGGAATTTCAGTTTTCGAAACCTTGGGTCAAGTGCAGCTGCAATGATGTGTTTGCTTGGATTATCATCTGTGACTGTGATCACTTCAGAGCAGCGTTCGGTCATCTCCAATGAGGCAGCAGTCTGAAAAGCCTGCACTGGCGCTGCATCATAAGCAACTCTGGTGGATCTCAATAGCCCTTTGTACAGAGCAGGTAAGGTTGAGATTGTCACATAGCTTTCCCCACTCAAGTACACAGTGGCACATTCAAAGGCCTTGAGCGCTTTTGCAAGGTCTTCCAAGAGGGTCCACTGATCGGGTTTGAGGTCCAGGTACCTTTTACCTTGCTGCGTTGTTGTTGGATCTGATAGAGTGGCAGTAACTGGCCATCTTTGTTCAAGCAGACGGGTGATCATGTGATACGTACTATTCCATCTTGTGAAAATGTCCTGGATAAGATGGTGATCTGGACTCCCCATCTGTTTCTGCTTAACTTTTAGTTTGCTTGATGCCTGTTCACTTTTTTTTAAAGTACTCCACAAGAGCCCCTGCTGCTCCTAGTGCATTACTGATCTGTGTTTGCTGTGGTGTGGCCTGCACAACGGACTGACAGCCACCCATGTCTGTCTTTTAAAAGGTTAGCAGCCAGCACCATATTGTAGGCATTGTCATGGACAATGCCTACAATCTTGGAGGGAGGAACTTCAAACTTTTCTAAAGCCTCCTCAATCCAGTCTGCAATGTTAATGCCAGTGTGCCGTTCCTCAAGGGGCATTGTTGTCAGACAGAAGTTTTTGAACACCCAGTCATCACTTAAATAATGGCAAGTGATGCCCAGGTATGCTTCAGTGGCAATACTGGTCCAGGCATCGGCTGTCAGGACAATCTTGCCACTTGTTGATTTGAGAGCATCTTTAACGTGATTGAGAATTTCTTCATACTTTCCCTCCAGCTTGGTAAAATGTGTTCTTGAAGGTAATGTGTAGTCGGGATTGAATGTGTAGATCATTTGCTTGAAGCCCTGGCCTTCCACCATTGAGAGTGGCCTCATGTCATAGACCAGCATTATTAGAATGCTGTTAGTGAGGATTCTGGCCATTTGAGGGGTGCAGACGCCTCTCCGGAGGACAAAGTCATCCACGCGTCTTTGCTTTGAACTTCTAAAATGGCAAAATCAAAACAGAAAACTATTAGACATGTTTATCATGAGTTGTAAACTCACTTAAATTAATCAATTCATTTAATTTTTCGTTTTGTTTCAATTTGTTTATAGCTGCCAAATGACTTATTTATAATTACTTATTTATGTACTAATTTATCTACGGTAGATCTGTCCTAGCATAAATGCACACTACATGCAGTCCTGCGTGTAAAGCTAACACATGTGGAAGAGTTACACTAAGTCAGTGATCTTATGCAGTTAACACGTTTCATGTAATGGCCTAAAAGAAACAAATATCTCTTTAGATAATCAAAAGAACGGCTAACTTACCCATCTTTATCCGTGGACGCTAAAATTCCGAGGTGTTTTCGTTTTAAATGTTCGTGCATCGCCGTCGTGCTGCCGTGGTAGGCCAGCTGTGCGTTGCAGACAGTACACTTTACTTGTTTAGTAGTTTTATTTTCTTTAAAAAACGCCCAGACTTTAGACTTGAGCCGTGGTCGCAGCTTTCCGTCAGCCTGCTCACATTGAAGTGCAGCCTCTGCCATCGCGCATCTCTGTTTAACTTCTTCGTCAGTGATGGATTGACGCAGACGGTGCAAAGAACGAAGCTGCTGCCCCCAACACTTCCTGCTGCGCATTACAATTTCATTTACTGTGTTCAGATGAGTGGTGTGTCAATATATTATTTAATGCCTTTCAGGTTGTTTAAATAACATGACGTGTCGACGACAACATTTCGCGTCGACGTCATCGACATTGTCGACTAATCGTTGCAGCCCTAGTTAGTATCAGTATCATCACACTAATGTAATTCATCAATAAACAAGTGATTTTTGCTGTGGTTCAACCTGCAGGCAAAGGTCCTGAGCCTGAGTTACATGTTATATGATGTGCACGTTAACCATTATACTCTTCAGACGCCTCACGTCATCATCAGATGAAGATTTGAAATGTGCCTTTAAAGGGATCTTACTGTGGTTTAGTGCCGGGAGAATAGGAAACCATGTACACGGTGCTCTGACAGAGAGTGTGAGCACACTCACACTGTTTCTATGAATACCAGCTTCTGTGTGGGAGATAATGAGTGTGCAGTTAAATCTGTCTTTAGCTTTTAAGTTGATAAATTGAAGTTGTTAGTGAACAGTTGGTGTTTGAAATCACCTGATGACTCTAAGTCCAGTATTCCCACTGTGTTGGTCTTATATCTGGGTCTCTATGTAATATCTGTGTGTGTGTGTCCTCACCTCCTCCTCTCCTCCTTCTCCTCCTCTCCTCCTTCTCCTCCTCTCTCTCTCTCTCCTTCTCCTCCTCTCCTCCTTCTCCTCCTCTCTCTCTCCTTCTCCTCCTCTCCTCCCTCTTCCCTCTCTCCTTCTCCTCCTTCTCCTCCTCTCCTCCCTCTTCCCTCTCTCCTTCTTCCCTCTCTCCTTCTCCTCCTCTCTCTCCTTCTCCTCCTCTCCTCCTTCTTCCCTCTCTCCTTGTTGGTGTAAGTGAAGTCGTACCTTTCCTTATAGAACAGTTGCTGGTGCTAACGGTGCTAATGCCAAACATGCAGAGTAAAGTACAGTGTGTGACTCGCTGATGTCTCTCTAACAGTTTCTGGAAACAGTGGAGCTCTGTGGCTTACGACAGTCAGATATGTCACAGCACTTGTTAGTAGAAGTCAGTGTTAGTTTGGATCTGCATCATGTGATCTGATGACAGTAAGGTGGTGGTGTGTCTCTGAGGCGGTGGGTGGGTGGCTGGTTGAAGCAGAGGTAGAGGTTCTGGGTGTTTTGTAGTGATAATGGCATTGTCTGGGAACTAGTATTGGAACTGGTGTTGGGTGTTCACAGTGGCCTTGACCTTTGACCTCTGACCTCCACAATCTAATCAGTTCATCCTTCAGTCACAGTCAGCATTTGTCCAAAGTTTGAAGACCATCCCTCAAACGGTTCTTAAGATGTCACATTGCTGAGCAAAACATGAACGTGGTCGTAGTGACCTTGACCTTTGACCTTAAAATAAACCTCCGGCCTGGAAGCTTGGTCTCTCATGTTAAAAGGAAAATGCAGCTCTCACTGTCTCACTGTCAGACTGTGAGTGTTGGACAGCTGCAGCTTCCAGCTCTCCTCTTCTCTCTGTATTCACTGTCAGACTGTGAGTGTTGGACAGCTGCAGCTTCCAGCTCTCCTCTTCTCTCTGTATTCACTGTCAGACTGTGAGTGTTGGACAGCTGCAGCTTCCAGCTCTCCTCTTCTCTCTGTATTCACTGTCAGACTGTGAGTGTTGGACAGCTGCAGCTTCCAGCTCTCCTCTTCTCTCTGTATTCACTGTCAGACTGTGAGTGTTGGACAGCTGCAGCTTCCAGCTCTCCTCTTCTCTCTGTATTCACTGTCAGACTGTGAGTGTTGGACAGCTGCAGCTTCCAGCTCTCCTCTTCTCTCTGTATTCACTGTCAGACTGTGAGTGTTGGACAGCTGCAGCTTCCAGCTCTCCTCTTCTCTCTGTATTCACTGTCAGACTGTGAGTGTTGGACAGCTGCAGCTTCCAGCTCTCCTCTTCTCTCTGTATTCACTGTCAGACTGTGAGTGTTGGACAGCTGCAGCTTCCAGCTCTCTCTCTCTCTCTGTATTCACTGTCAGACTGTGAGTGTTGGACAGCTGCAGCTTCCAGCTCTCCTCTTCTCTCTGTATTCACTGTCAGACTGTGAGTGTTGGACAGCTGCAGCTTCCAGCTCTCCTCTTCTCTCTGTATTCACTGTCAGACTGTGAGTGTTGGACAGCTGCAGCTTCCAGCTCTCCTCTTCTCTCTGTATTCACTGTCAGACTGTGAGTGTTGGACAGCTGCAGCTTCCAGCTCTCTTCTTCTCTCTGTATTCACTGTCAGACTGTGAGTGAGGCCTGAGTTATAAAAAGACGTGACGGAGTATTTCTGACTGAAACACAGTGTTCAGCTCTGGATATAGAGGCAGAGGTGATAAAGCTATTTATGCTGTCCGCAGTGTGTGTGTGTGTGTGTGTGTGTGAAGGCCTCAGCATGGGACTCGCGTCACGTTCACCCTCATCAAGCTTGCAGGGAGCTCTGTGCGCCGCGTGCAGGACTCGGACAGTAGGTCCCTGCTCTCATCTTTCACACATCACTCATGTCTCTCTCTCTTTTCGTGTTAATTGGTTTGCCAGCATTCGATGGGCCCACTGTAACCCTAACCCTAACCCTCTGTGAGACTGGCTGAGGGCTTTGGAAACAGACTGAGCTCTAATGAACCCATGCTGCGGGATTAAGAGGGTGGGTGGGCTACAAAGCAGACACACACACACACACGTGCATTTTATTTGGGGGGGGTGGAATTACCTAATGCCAGACAGACAGAAGGACAAGAGGATCTAATGCTGTAAACTCTACTCCTCTTAAAGTCTCACTCTTAGTGTGCTGCCTGTTTACCGGTGGTATGAGCCATGTGTCTGTCCTCAGGCTGCCTCCTACCTGCCGTCCTTCAGAGACGTTGCTTGTCTGAATGCTCAGTGGTGTTTCTTTAGTTTGGAGAACACAGCGCGTCGTTAGCTTTCCTCTGTATCCATTACATGCTGCTCCATCATAAAGTGTCTCAGTCCGGTGCTGGGTCTCCACACCAGCTCCATGATCCTTGGTTTTAATTCTCCAAGTCTCTGGACTCTACTGGAGGGGTGGACAGACTGGAGGTGGTGGTGACGGTGAAGGCCTCAGCATATGACTCACATCACGTCCACACTCATGGAACCATTCAGTGACCCCCTCCTGCCCTGTGGATGGGGGCATTGTCGTCCTGTTCCTCCCTCAGTGTGTCACTGCGTGGATGACGTGACTGAACTGTGTGGTCACTGGTCACATGATCGTGGAAGCCACACACCACGCTTCAGTCTGCTGGTTGGTCCAACTCACGGACGAGCAGAGACGTTTTGTACAGAGACTCGTGCTCCCACAGGTTCACTGACCCCTCCTTTAGCACCAGTCTGAGAAGGTGGAGTGTGATGAACTCAGGCTCCGACATCCATGGTCCCACAGGATGAACTGTAATAATGAAAAACTGGAGTAATAGTAAATCAAACCTGTGAGAGAGTCAGCTCCACATGAGAGAAATACTTCAAATATTAGTCATGAAATGATGAGATAGTCATCGTTAACATGATAGACAGGGCATTAGGAAACAGGAAGCCTGTGACGAAGACGCGAAAAGGACATGAAGTGACGTAACAGATGAAGTGTCCACAGAGACAGGGTTGGTTTCTTTGTGAAAGCATTTTATTAACCTTTAAATTAAGTTCCTATGATCATTGTCAGAGAGAGAGAGAGAGACCAGCAGGTGGAACTTTGTGTTAAAATGGATGAAAACACTGGAAAAACACAATAAGGTCCAATAAACTGGAATAAGGAAGGAACTAAGAATGAAGAAGGAAAAATAAATTACTGTGAAATAAAATAAAATACAATAGAGAAGTGCACCTGTGCTCTTTTTATAAACAAAAACCATGCATACCTGAGGAGGACAGTGGAGGTTGAGGATGTCAAAATACAAATAAACAGTTGGCCAAAAACCTAAGAGCTTCCTGTTTGTGTATAATTCTTTCTGTGCTGTTTACGTCTGTGGAGAATCTTCCTCCAGATTTGACCTGAACTGAATATGAATGAATGAATTTCATTGAATTTTAAGCGTCATGCCATTTCACTCCTTCTCTGTCTTGGGACCAGCTCATCACTCACAGACTCAGGGGTTTCCTCCACATTGTGAGAGTGTAATCCTCTTATAACGACATATGCTGTAAGTCCTCTGTCCACACTAAGTGACTGTTTTCTCACCTAAAGACGTAGCTTTGTCTTCTCAGAGTGCACAGATGTTAACACACTGATGGGAGCTGTCCAGTCGGGTGCAGGGACAGCAGCTTGCTACTGCCGGCTGGTTAGCTTGGTATTTGTGAGCTGTGATGCTTCGTCCTTGCTCAGTTGTCTGACAGCTGTCTGTTGAATTGGGCTGCATTAAAGCACAGTGGGCAGGATCTCAGAGCAGGAGGAGACTGAAGACAGACTGTGTGTCCCTCTCCTCACCACATGTTGGCTCTGATGCAGTTTGGTTGTTTGCTGAGTGCAAACAGGGCGAAGAAGAAGAAGAAGAGCGTCTGAAAGTCAGACATGAATATTTCCCTGCATAACAGAAGACAGTACACACCCAGATTAAAAGCTCTGGCTGACACCAGTAAAAAGGACCTGTATTACAGGCTCCCTGTACTGGTTTGTCTGTTCAGTGTGTCTGCTCAGCCTCCCTCTGGTACAGCACCTGTCAAATGCTGCTGCTGCACATGCTGCATTGTGTTGTATCGCTGTGTTGTATCATTGTGTTGTATCGCTGTGTTGTATCGTTGTGTTGTATCGCTGTGTTGTATCGCTGTGTTGTATCATTGTGTTGTATCGCTGTGTTGTATCGTTGTGTTGTATCGCTGTGTTGTATCGCTGTGTTGTATCGTTGTGTTGTATCGTTGTGTTGTATCGTTGTGTTGTATCGCTGTGTTGTATCATTGTGTTGTATCGCTGTGTTGTATCACTGTGTTGTATCACTGTGTTGTATCGTTGTGTTGTATCGTTGTGTTGTATCGCTGTGTTGTATCGTTGTGTTGTATCGCTGTGTTGTATCGCTGTGTTGTATCGTTGTGTTGTATCGTTGTGTTGTATCGTTGTGTTGTATCGCTGTGTTGTATCATTGTGTTTGTATGTGTTGTGTTGTATCACTGTGTTGTATCACTGTGTTGTATCGTTGTGTTGTATCGTTGTGTTGTATCGCTGTGTTGTATCGCTGTGTTGTATCGTTGTGTTGTATCGTTGTGTTGTATCGCTGTGTTGTATCGCTGTGTTGTATCACTGTGTTGTATCGCTGTGTTGTATCGTTGTGTTGTATCGCTGTGTTGTATCGCTGTGTTGTATCACTGTGTTGTATCACTGTGTTGTATCGCTGTGTTGTATCGTTGTGTTGTATCGCTGTGTTGTATCACTGTGTTGTATCACTGTGTTGTATCGCTGTGTTGTATCGTTGTGTTGTATCGCTGTGTTGTATCACTGTGTTGTATCACTGTGTTGTATCGTTGTGTTGTATCGCTGTGTTGTATCACTGTGTTGTATCACTGTGTTGTATCGCTGTGTTGTATCGCTGTGTTGTATCGCTGTGTTGTATCACTGTGTTGTATCACTGTGTTGTATCGCTGTGTTGTATCGCTGTGTTGTATCACTGTGTTGTATCACTGTGTTGTATCGCTGTGTTGTGTGTGTTGTATCGCTGTGTTGTATCGCTGTGTTGTATCGCTGTGTTGTATCACTGTGTTGTATCACTGTGTTGTATCGCTGTGTTGTATCGTTGTGTTGTATCGTTGTGTTGTATCGTTGTGTTGTATCGCTGTGTTGTATCGCTGTGTTGTATCGCTGTGTTGTATCGCTGTGTTGTATCGCTGTGTTGTATCGCTGTGTTGTATCGCTGTGTTGTATCACTGTGTTGTATCACTGTGTTGTATCGCTGTGTTGTATCGTTGTGTTGTATCGCTGTGTTGTATCACTGTGTTGTATCACTGTGTTGTATCGCTGTGTTGTATCGTTGTGTTGTATCGCTGTGTTGTATCGTTGTGTTGTATCGTTGTGTTGTATCGCTGTGTTGTATCACTGTGTTGTATCGCTGTGTTGTATCGTTGTGTTGTATCGCTGTGTTGTATCATCCAGTTTAGCATTCCCTTCTTCTGCTCCAGCACTGGAAGCATCCAAGTCTGTCCCCTCCAACACTGCTTGATGTCAAGATGAGTCTCTGTTGTTGTGTAACATGTTGTTTTCTGTGGTAGAGTTAATGCACACGTCTCTGTCCCCCTGTGTGTTTCCTTCCAGAGTCCAGCACCATGAGACTGAACCCACAACAGGCTCCTCTCTATGTAAGTATCCACAGCATCATTGATTCACTCCAGGTGCTGGGCTTGTGCAGGGTGGGAGTGATGTAATAATATTAGCTTACTGGAGAAGAAAAGCTGCACAGCATCTTAGCTGTTCCTAAAACAATATTTTTTAAATGACAGGTGGAAAGAGCCAAACTGAACGAGTCACTAAGAAAAGTTTTTGTTTCTAACTCAGCAGCCCTCTCCTTCCCCAGCGACAGTGTGACAGTCATTTAGAGCAGCTGCAGTGGTTGTTGCGTAGCACCCCCTAACACGGTGAACAGGTGAACAGGGTATTCATAGCAGCCTTCACCGTCACCTGTGGCCATCACAACCTGTGCGGGTTTTGGAGCTGTTCCAAGACACAGTCCTGTACTAAGATACAGAGGGACAGATGTTCTGTTTTTGGACACATCTGTCTATTCACATTTAAATCTGTGTCTCCTCTCAGGGACAGTGTGTGTTGACTGTTCAGCTTGACGATGATGAGCTGTATCGTGCTGAGGGAGAGGAGCAGGAAGACGTGGAGGTGGAGTTTTATCTTCTCATCTCAGGATCCATCCAGAGGCATGTGAGCAGCACTGTGCGAGTCAGCCATAAGACTCTGCAGGCTGTGTGTCCAGGTACAACACACACACAGAAAGGACCAGGAGTTGGCTCAGTGGGACAGCATAAAGTCTTCTCCGGGGTATAAAACAGTATGATGTCACACTGCTGCAAAACACTAAACTGTTGTGAGAATAAAATCAGGAATTTACAACAGTGTCACAGTGGTGTGAAAAAATGTTGAGACCAGGACAGCTGAAATCTTTCATCTTATGACTGGATTAGGTGATATTTTACTTGTTCCTAAGAATTTCTCCTCTTTATTCATGAAATTACAACTTGTTTTCTCAAAATATTTCACATTTGACCCTTGTAAGACAAGCAGAGGCTGCCCAGGCTCCTCCCCTCACCTAACCCAGACAGAGTATTTCCAGTAGATGAGAGAGAACCTCACACAGACAGAGGCAGTGTCCTGCTGGGTGCTGCGTGTGTGAGACAGAGCTTCCAGTTAGTGTGTAGTTTTTGATTTTGGTTGCACCCACACTGAGGTAGACGTGTCTCTCCACTGTCTCCTCTCATCTCTCTTCCTCTGGTCAGTAAACAAAGAGAAGAACTCTTTCTTTTCCTCTCTGTGGTGATGAGGAGATGGACACACACAGACAGACACACACTAGAATCTAATAATGTTTTATGAAATGTAGATGGTTGTTGTTTCTTTTTAATGAAGTTACAGCTATATGTGTGTGTGTGTGTGTGTGTGTGTGTGTGTGTGTGTGTGCGCGCGCACAGCCCATAATATGTGTGAACAGGTCTTGGTGAAGTTATGCTGGGCTCGGCCTGGTGGACCAGTGGACGCGCACTCACAGGAGACCTTCTGCTTTGTCCAGGTAACAGCTCCACTCCTTCACTCTGCTGCAGGTCTGGAGGAGATGTGTCTGGTTATGAACTGTACTTTTTATACTTCTGTCAGTTCTGTATTTGGATAAAGTATATTGATCATCTGAGGTGGTGCAGCCTGTTTTGTACACTTGTCTAATCCTTGATCACATTTTCAGTGTCTCTGTGCTGTTGAGTTTTTTTCTGATTGTGTGTTTGGGGTCATTTAGAAACTGTCTGTCGAGTTTGTCCACCAGCACGTGCTGACACTGTAAAATGTCCTGCTGTCCCAGTGAGTTTAGCTGCATGTATTTAAGTGCTGCCTTCAAATGGACCTGTGAGAAGTCACGTCCACGTCATGTTTGGCGTCCAAGTCTTTCCAATCTTGAACAGCTGTCCACAAAAATGGACAATTTTCATTTTTCTCAGATGGTGAATCCTTTTCATTTTTGCATTGACACACCAGCTGACAGTAAAGTCATTTTAATGCAGTGTGACGCAGCAGTGGCCGTCCCAACTCTGATCTGTGTGCACATCAAAATTCATGAATGGGAATGTGAATGAAATCAGCACTTGAACGCACCACGCAGTCATGTGAAAGGACTTTTCTGAATTTCTCAGAATAAAGACTCAATGTGTGTGTTGTGTGTAGGACTTGGCCCTTGACATGGCCTGTTTCCTGCTTGACAACACAGCTCCTCAGGAAGCATTGCTATTGGACGATGAGCAGGTAAGTGGGAGGTGTCATTCAATAACATGTTCTTTTTTTAAGCAGGACCTACCAACAGTTTAACTATGTTTTACAAACTGTAAATAAACAATAAGACGAGCATCACTTTGTGTGTGTGTGTGTGTGTGTGTGTGACAGATTCCACTGAAAGAGTGTGAGAAGTTGGATGAGAGCCTGGCATTGGCCCTGAGACATCTCAGCCTACCCCACCACAGGACCGCACAGACACACAAGGAGACGGACGTGGACAGACAAATAGATCAGCGCACACACACCATCGAAGCAACAGACACACACACACAGAGTGACACAGACAGACACAACGCAGAGACACACAAGGAAACCTGGATGGACAGGTCCGCCGATCTGGACAGCTGCAGCAGTGAGTGAGCACCGTGCTTTTACTTTGAATGTCTCTGTCCGTCACCAAAGCGTGTGTCCTCTGCTCTCTGTGCAGTTACTCCATGCATGATGTCCAGTCTTCTTAAAACAAGTCTTCCAACAGTTTGCTGAGACAGTCATATGGTTTGTGTTGTAATGGACCTTTGTCGTCATGGTTACAATGCTAAATGTACAGGTAAGGTAGTGGAAGGCTTGGTGTGCAGGGGACATGCAGTGCTGAGGTCTCCTGTGTGAAAGTCCTGTGTTGTCCCATCAGCCCCGGCGTCCTCCTGACTCTGCAGCGCTGTGGATTACATCACCTCACTTTGCTGCAGTTATAAATATTATGACCACCAGAGGTCGCCTAACAGAAAAAACAAAAACAGTTGCTGCACAGACACAACATGTGTGTGTTTCTCCTCCTGCCCCACCCATCCCTGATAAATGCTTCATTGTTTTCTCTTAGTTATTAGTATTTCAAGTTTAGAAGAGAACATGAGGACAGATGATAGAACATCTTTCATGTTTGAATGAAACCAAGGTGAATGGCTGAACGCTGACATGTCAGGCTTAAATAAAGCGTGTCTGAGTCTCCTGTGCCGCCTCACGCTGTTCAGTCCGCCCCCTCACCTTCTCTCTTTCTTCTTCTCCAGCTGTGTCTCAGGGCCAGCAGCTGTCCAGCCTCCTGCACTTGGCAGCCAGTCATGGTCTGAGGACGGTGGCATTGTTCCTCCTGCAGCAGCCTGGAGGCAGGGAGGCTCTGAGGAGGACGGACGCTCAGGGACAGACGGCAGCACGAGTGGCAGAGAGCAGAAGACATCAGCAGCTGGTGGAGCTCTTCACACAGTGAGTCCTTCTGCAGTTTGATCAGCTGTTGTCTGACACAGAAACAGAGGACATGTCAACGAGAGCAGAGAGGACGAGAGAAGAAGAAGCAAAGGCAGTCCAGCCATACATGGCTTTGACCTTACATTCAGTATAAATGCAAAATGATGTGAGGTGTGAGAAGGAGTTCCAGTCAGTGTCTCGATGGAGGAGACAAAAGTGTGGACTCGGGCTGCTGTGGAGTCCAACATGTTGTAGCTGTACAGATGGACGGTGCTTCCACACATCAGAGGGATCATGTACAGTGTGTGATGACGGTGGCTGGAAGGTGTGGAATGAATCAACATGTTGTGTTTCACACAAAAGCCCAGTGTCAGTGTCAGGGCGGTGATTGGCAGCTTAGCTGATCCTATCTTAGGGTGTGGGTGGATGTGGGAGGGCGTGGTTTCAGTGTGGATGAATGATGTGATGTCACCCACCACACGGAGCTGTGTGTGTCACGTGTGTTGGGTATTGTGTGTTTGTAAGTGTTTGCCATTCAGTTGTGTATTTGAACACTTTCACTGTCTCCACTCTTCATACGCGAGCTCCTCCCTCTCTGAGGTGGATGTTTGAAGTCAGACTCACAGCCAGTGTTTCTCATTCGTCCTCACACTGACTCACAGATTGGACAGGCTGATTCACTGGTGACAGAATGTTTTCTCTGTATGACTCAAAGGACAGTAGGGTGAAGTACATGAATGTGTGTTTCTCAGATACAGCTGGTTTCTTGGTGTGATTGCAGGTATGAGGCGTCCTCAGATGTCCAGGTGGAGCCAAAGGAGGAGCTGCACTTTTCCTCAGAAGGCCGATTGTTTCAGCACCACGCAAACCTCGGTACATACACGCTGACCGGCTGGCGGCAGAGGGAGGAGGGGCCAGAGACGGACAGCAGGGGAGGCTGCTCCTTACAGGAGGAGGTGAAGGAGCTGAGGAGACTGATTCAGCTTCACAGAGACACAGAGGTGAGCTGACAGCTGCTGGATGTGCTCTCAGACCTGTGTGTTACATCATCTACTTCACTACACTGTGCACATTTTCACCTGTCCTGCCCATGACATGTCACATATTTGAACAAAGCACATTAGGAAACACAGATTCACACTGGTACAGCAGTTTCTCTCCAGATGTTCTGCTGACATACGCAGTGTTTAACCTCAGCATCTAAAGCACAGTGGAAGTGAAACTGAGAACAGTGAAGTTTTTTATTTACGGTTTGTAGATTATCATTCACATCTTTACTAATCTGTGTGTGTGTGTGTGTGTTTCATAAGCTTATTTTTACATCTTCAGTCAGATTTGTATTTGATGTGGTGGTGCTGTGATAGCACAGTGGGGTAGTTACTGTGTGACCCAGGGTCAAACTGAGATAGTGAAGCTGTGTGTGCAGCGGCACTCTTCCATCAGCACTTACTTTGGATTTGTTGTCCTTGTTGCAGGGAGAATGTGATGTTGCTGGGACTGTCGCAGCAGCACCGCTCGGCCCTGTCTGCCGGCTGCAGCTGTGCTCAAATGGGCAACAAGAGAGCGGCCGAGAGGCAGGCCCGGCTGAGGTAACCACAGAGAACTGTAGCACAACAACAGTGGAACAAGGAAGTCTTCTGTCGCTGGAGGAGGGAACACAGGGGGAGGACCCTGCTGTTGTCACTCATACATCCTGTACCAGTGAGCGTCTTTGTCAGAGCCGAGGATCTGGGGGAGGACAGAGGGCTACACCGGCTGCCAGATCTCCTGCTGGCAAGAACAGGAAAAACAAAAAGAAATCTACAAAAACCACAAGATGTGCAACAGAAGCTACAGGAAATAGAAGCAGCCCAGAGGCTGGCAGAGGAACTGCACAGGGGCCCACCAAGATAACAGGAAGTGTTTCAGCTAGAGAACCAGCAGTGGCATCTGTGGTTGGTGACGGAGGAGCCACTGAAAATCAGCTTAGTGCTGGAGCAGAAGAGACTCCATTACCCAGAAAGCCAGTGTCTACACCAGGTGGTGATGGGACGTGTGCTAGCAGGAGCGCAGATGCCTTGTCTACCACCACCACCATTACAGAAAAACAGGAAGGAGGAGAGTGGGAAGTGGACGTGCTGATCTGTGAGCGAGCGGCAGATACAGAATCAGTGACAGTCAGTGCTCCAGCAAACCCAGGCCCAGAGTCAGCTGCACACGGGACAGGTGAGTTTCTCAGAGTGCTGAGACGTCACTCTGTGCTCACAGGTTCTTTCATCACAGGAAAACTTTCCTTTGGTTGTATTAAACTGTCACATGATACCTGCACAGGCGTGGAGCCTCTTTAACCTGATTTAACACAGTTACTCACAGTTACTGTTTTACTGTGACATCTTCAGGCACAGTGTTTATTAGTAATGAGAAGTATTTTACATCAGCAGGTTAGTTATTTCAACCAAACAAACTTAAACCTGCTTTAACTGACAGTGAAAGGAAGCTGATTTATTGCCACCTTTTCGATTAGTTATGATAATCATTAACAGTTTATTTCCTCATGCAGCAGAAACAACACGACTGAAAAACAGTGAGTGAACAGAAGAAAGATGCATCAACACTCTGAGCTGAGAGTCATGTTACACACAGCTCTTTGACCAGTTGTTAAAGAAAAACATTTTGTACAGCATTAAAGGATTTATTAAAACTTATTTTCGTATATTAGTCCTGACTATAATAATAATAAAGTTCTGAGTTATTGAAATCTGCGAACACGTCACCTTCTAAAAAGCAGTCTGACTGCTGGAACTCTGGTAGTCATGGGGCGTGTCGTAGCCCTGTGGTTCAGTAACATGCACAGGCCAGGGACATGGTCCCTCTCTCTGGTCCCCTGTGTTTCCTGTCTGTCTCTGCCACTGTCCCTGTTCAATAAAGGCAAAAAATAAATAATCTGGAAAACAAACATGAGCAGTCAAACAGTCCAACAGGTTGGAAACAAACCTCCGGTTCAGACAGAGACATTCAGAGACATTTCTGACGTTGCTTGTGCATTAATGGATTAATTAGTGAAGTGTTTTGTGTACAGCCTGCTGTCTTGTTGAAATCAAGTTATAATAGACCAGACTTCTCCTTAATTTAATCCTGTCTTCTTTCAGTAACCATGGGTCAGGCTCAATCCCAAGATCCTCAGGAAGGCCAGTCTGACCCAGAGGAGCCCAGCCAGCCTGACTCCATGAGTCCTCAGCCTGGCAGCAGGACCAGCCCCAGGTCCCCAGATACAGCACGGAAACCCTGGGTTGGAAGCAGAATGGGATCAGCCCCACAAGGAACAGAAAGATTAGCAAAAACAGTCTGGTACCAGGGTGAAAACCTCCACCTGGCTTCCAGTGAAGACTCCAACAGACAGGAAGTGAGCTCCCAGTCAGTTTGGTACATCAATGACAAAATGGATGAGAGAAAGCATGAACAGCTGGAGCAGGCAGAACGTGATCTGAGCTCACCCCAACCCTCTGGTCTTAGTCCTCCACAGCTGTTAGAGCACGGTCTTAGTTCTCGTCATCTGTGTGCAGCTCTGAGTCAGCCACATGCTGCTGGAGCACAGCCAGCACCGTCACATGGGCCTGCCGCACAAAGACGGGAAGTACATGGATCACAGCAAGAGGAGGAAGTCGGGCCAGATTGGAAAGAAGGAGGGGTGGAGGGAGGCAGAGAGGAGGTCAGTAACACAGAGACCACTTCCAACAAAACGACCTGTGAAACAGCAGACATCGACGAGAGAGGAGACGAGAAGCCAGGGTTCAAAGAGATAGGACCAAAGGGCAAGAAAAAGAGGAGGAAGAAGAGGGGGAGGAGAGGAGGCAGTGAGGCCAAGCTTAGCTCCAGCTCCAGTGTTGAGTCTCAGAGTCAGAGTGAGACACAGACACAGAGAGATCAAGTGACAAGCCTGAGTACTCAGTCAGAGACAGAGTCAGAAGCCAGGGATCAAACAGGAAAGGCACACGTCCAGTGTCCCACAGCCTCTGAGCCAGCCCGGAGAGAGGAAGCTGACAAGGACGCCATGCATCTACCCAGCCAGACGGAGAGCCAGACCAGGGACGCCCATGGACCTGACTGTGACATTACAGCCTCAGAATCTACTTATAGCAGTCCCACAGAGCACGGAAGAGCAGATCCAGCTGAGGCTACAGCTTCACAGGCATTAGAGACAAAGGAATCATCCGAGGATCAAAGCGAGAACCCAGATTCTGCCATCGCTTCTTCAGGCCTCAGTGAAATGGACATCAGAAAAGGAGACGGGGAGGACATTACACCTGGGAAACCAGTGGAAAAGGAAGTACTGGACCCTGCTGAGATTGAATCAAAGGCGTCTGCCGGTCCGATCCAACAGACAGTGGATAATGTGTCCTCTAAGACATTGTCAGAAAATGAAGATCTGACACTAGCTGGAAAAGCTGCAGGATCCGTGGACTGGACAAGCTTGGTGGAATGTAAGTGTCCAGAGGAACTTCCTGTCAGTCTTTCAGATCCTACAGAAGTCACAGAGGACTCGTCTCTTGTGGTATTTCCTGAACAGAATATACACCATGTACGAGCTGCGGACTCAGACAAATCACTACAAGTATTTCTGGAATCTGTGCATTCTACAGAAGCTGTGGGTCTGTCCTGTGTAGCTGCAGCAGATGTGTCACCACTTCATACACTGGAAGGAAGCACTGAGACGACTGAGAGGGAATATTTAGGCCATTGTTCGGCCTCTGAGCTGCTGAGAGATCAGCAGCACAAGGAGGAAACAAGAGAGCTGCGGGTGGGTGAAGAGGAAGAGGGTGAGGAGACGAGTGTGAAGAAAAGTAGTGAAGAAAAGGACAGTGGGATGATGCATGGCAAAGAGTCGTCTGCCATAGTCAGAGGGGAAAAGGTGGAGGACACAGACGTTCCTTCCTTAGCCAGAGAAACAGAGCGGATCTACAGTGAAGCCCTGGCTGCCACAGCAGTAGCAGTTGTAACTGTAGCAGTAGCATCAGCCATGGCGAACATAGAGCTGGCCCAGCGTTCAGCAGGCAGGCAGTCAGAGGCTCAGCTGGCTGCCAGCAAAGAAGCAGCACAACATGCCAACATACCCACTGATTCATTAAAGCAGCTGGCTGACCGTTTACTCAGCTCTGCTCTGCCCACACAGCTGATGAACAACCAC
Source organism: Toxotes chatareus (assembly GCA_016801885.1). Classification (NCBI taxonomy): domain Eukaryota; kingdom Metazoa; phylum Chordata; class Actinopteri; family Toxotidae; genus Toxotes; species Toxotes chatareus. Next base: position 25,546,081 of record CM028902.1, on the reverse strand, counting down.
AAAGAGAAGTGTCAGCTGTTAGCAGCAGCTCCAGCTGAGACAGAACTCCAGCCCATACAGTGTCCACACGCTGAGCCTGCTGATCGGCTCGCCTCTGAAGGACAGGCTGACGCTAAACTATCGGAGCAGCCCCATACTGTAGAGCTGCAGAGGGAGACTGAGGTAGTGCAGCTGTGCCACAAAGATCAGGCTCAGCTCCTCACACCGACTCTACCACAGCTCTGCAAAAAGGAAGTTCAAACCTGTGCACTGCCGACAGAAGAAGGCGGCACTCTGCAGGCTCATATGAAACCTGTGCCTGAAGCAAATGAAATCATTACAGCTGAGGTGGACAGCCAAGGTCACATGCAGACAGAAAGCACACTGTCCTGTCCTGTTATGGACACAGGACAAGACCCAGAGGCTCCCGACACACTGCGCCCTGATTTCGAGTCTGAGAGCAGTCCCCAACATCTGTCTGTCCGTCAGGAACAGAGCGCTGGACAGCTGCTAGGTTCACAGTCTCAAAACAAAGAGACGCCGTGGGAGAGAGAAACTCCCGCGGCTGAGGGTGAGGGAGGTGGTCCAGAAAACTCCGAGGACAGTGAGAGCTGCCGTAACGGTGCCACAGTCACGTCTGACTCAGAGTGTCTGGCTGAGGAGAGTGAGAGCCATCCACAGCTGCTCAAAATACCATGTGAGGGGGAGAGTGGAACACTTCCTGTTACCCCCTGTGACTCGGCTTCTGTGGCTCATCCCAGTCCAGATGAACCACTTTCCCCCATGAATGTGGAAACAGGTGAATCCCAGTCATCCCAGTCACTGCTTGACATGAAGCTCATCTCTGCCACATTCAGCAGCAAAGGTCACGAGTCTGTGGCTGAGCATGATAAGGACGGTGTGTCTGACAAAGACTCAGACTCTGTGGACACAGTGGATGGATGGAAGCAGAAAGCAAGGGACACGATGGAAAAAGAAGAGGAGGCGAGGACGGACGTGGTCACAGTGGATGACACATCCCACACAGGTAAATAACAGCTTTGTCCCCTACAGTCCATCTGTCTGTCTGTCCCCTGTCACATCAAAGTGCAGCTCCCTTCAGTAGCACGGTACAGGAGTGTCTCCTTCCTCTTCACCACCATCCATCTTCCTCTTGTACATTAACTTTCTTTGAGTACAGTTCGAGGAAAATATGTAATGTGATGATGTGCTGCAGGCTCAGAGTCTGTATCAGTGGTCGACTGACCGGCTGCCACTCACGTGACACGCTGCTAACTGACAGGAGTTATCCACAGACACGTGTTACCCAGTGAAATGCAAATAGTGACTGATATAAAAACGATAAACACTTCAGTCCTTTTTTAAATCTCATGGAGGAGTGGCACTGTGAAGCTTTGTATCAGGGCTGGGTGTGAGATATTCACCCTTTCATTTCACCCTCCATTTTTTACAGTGCTGGATATTTTAGCTGCTTTGTCTTTACAGTGAATAGAGGGAAGCCAAGAGACACAGAGGAATTATGTCAGTAACAGGGCAGGGACTGTCTGTGTGTGTGTGTGTGTGTGTGTGTGTGTGTGTGTGTGTGTGTGTGTGTGTGTGTGTGTGTGTGTGTGTGTGTGTGTGTGTGTGTGTGTGTGTGTGTGTGTGTGTGTGTGTGTGTGTGTGTGTGTGTGTGTGTGTGTGTGTGTGTGTGTGTGTGTGTGTGTGTGTGTGTGTGTGTGTGTGTGCGTGTGTGTGTGTGTGTGTGTGTGTGTGTGTGTGTGTGTGTGTGTGTGTGTGTGTGTGTGTGTGTGTGTGTGTGTGTGTGTGTGTGTGTGTGTGTGTGTGTGTGTGTGTGTGTGTGTGTGTGTGTGTGTGTGTGTGTGTGTGTGTGTGTGTGTGTGTGTGTGTGTGTGTGTGTGTGTGTGTGTGTGTGTGTGTGTGTGTGTGTGTGTGTGTGTGTGTGTGTGTGTGTGTGTGTGTGTGTGTGTGTGTGTGTGTGTGTGTGTGTGTGTGTGTGTGTGTGTGTGTGTGTGTGTGTGTGTGTGTGTGTGTGTGTGTGTGTGTGTGTGTGTGTGTGTGTGTGTGTGTGTGTGTGTGTGTGTGTGTGTGTGTGTGAGAGAAACAGTTGTTGATCTGGCTCCACTGTTGTGTGGAGCGCTGTATCCAGGCAACCTGATGATGTCACCAAGACTTAACAGTGGACAGTGAAACCAAGGGTGGGCCGAGAAATGTTTGTGGTGTGTGTGTGTGTAAATTATTTTTCATCTTTGTGTGTTTGCCTTAAACACACACAGTCTTCTCATAATGTTTGATATATATTGATAATATCTAGAATAGTTCACCTCATCTTTGACCTCTTCAAAGATAACGGGTAGCTTACAGATCCATTGTCATAGGTAATGGAAATGAAATGCAGTGTAACGTGACGATGTTCTGTCCTCTGCAGCAGAACCAGCAGCAGAAGAAGAGTCTGAACAGACCAGGGGAGACTCCGAGAACACACACACTCTGCAGGTGAGTTACACTCAGACATACTGAACGTCTCAGGCTCCACACTCACTCCAGGCCAGACCAGGCCAGACCAGGCCAGGCCAGGCCAGGGTCACCTATGAAACCATATAAATCCTTTCCCACTGTCTCCTACTGACGTAGTAGTTGGTCCCTTGGAGCAGCAGGTCACTGGAGACATGGGAACCTTCAGCCCGGACCTTTTTGTGTGTGTGTGTGTTTGTGTGTGTGTGTGTGTGTGTGTGTGTGTGTGTGTGTGTGTGTGTGTGTGTGTTGTGTGTGTGAGAGAGAGTGTGTGGTTCCGGCTGAGCTGTATGATGTAATGTCAGCAGAGAGGGGAGAAAGGGGGAGGGAAACTGCAGACGAGATCACTGAAGCAATGTTTATTCTTTAATTATTGTTCATAAACAACTTTTATTTGACAAACACTTCAAGTAAATGTCACTGAGTCACTGAGTAAGTGCTGCTTTAAATTTCCAAAGGTGCATCACTGATATAGAGCGACTGATAATATGACACTTACACAGGTTCAGAGAAGTGAAGTAATTGCATGAGAGACAGCAGAGACAGAGACAACGTGTGGAGCTGCAGCCAGGATGCAGATGGTCTGATGTGACTGTGGGTTTGCATGATTTTTAAATACAGAACCAGTGAGTTAAACATCACTCACTCACCCACCAGATGCATATTTATGCTGTGCATGAAGGCAGACGTGCACAGATAGATAGTAAAAGGGGCTCCAGATCCTGTCCTTTTGTCCTCAGACTGGACAAGCTTCACAATATGGCACCATCAAGGTCTTAAGATGAAATGGAGCTGGCCGACCTGCTGGGAGGAGAATGTGTAAGAGATGCTTCCTGTTGTCGATAGGTGGCTCTGACTCTAGCTGAATATCGGCCCATAGACGGCTTCAGGCAGGGAAGTCTGCGGCAGGTTGGACAGTGTGTATTTGAGTTGTAACAACTTCCTGTTTCATGGCATCACATCAAAATTCATCTTCCACTGTGAGAATGTAGTTCAACAACAGCTCAGAGCAGAGGTGCATGCTGGGGACGGTGTGTGTGGAGTGTGTGGAGATGGACCTCCTGCTGCATACATGCATACAGTGCGTATGAGGTGCATGTAGGTGTTTCGGTGTCCTCTGTGTGGACATCCTGAGTGTGTCTCAGCACCTGTTAACTGCTGGAGTGTCTTCTTCCTGTTTTTGTCCTGGTTTTTTTTCTGTACTCAAACTAAACATTTGTCAGGTGGAGGGTTTTGGCCTTCAGTCAAAGTGTTCCACAGTGAGAAGGTAAGCAGCACTCAGACACTGGTACCATCTGTGTGCACTCACCTACTCACTCTGTGTGACAGGTCAGGTGTCTTCATGTGTCCTTTGTTGCCCCCTTGCGGTCAGAGCAGCTGTAACTACTTCCAGATGTCTCTCTCTCTCTCTCTTTGTGTGTCACAGCTGGTTGGTGTCCAGCTGTTGCCACGGTTACTGCAGTGTTTGTGTGCTGCTGATTAGTTGCAGATGGAGCTGATTGACAGCACCTACAGAGGGTGCTGTGCTGAAAGTAGGATGGGTTCACAGTGAGTGGGTGTCCCTGCCTGTGGGACACAGTCCTACCTGTGATAGAATGAGACGTAGGCATTTAAAGGTTCACTGACACTTTGGATCACTTTTCTTTGGTTTGACACAAACTACATTCTCACACCAAATCTCTCTGTTTTCTCCCTTTTCATAAAAACAGTCAAACCTCACACAGTTCTGTTCACATCAACAGGTTATACTCTGTGTTCATAGATATATGTAGACAGATATATGCGTGACACAGTGACAGTGGCTGTAGATAAGGTGAGTAAAGACCTCCGTGTAGAGATGTGGCTGCAGCAGCTTGTGTTCCTCTCTCTGTCTGTCAGAGTGCAGAGGTTCCTGAGCTGTGAGGGAGCAAATGGCTGAGAAGGACTTTGTTTCAAAGCCATGGACAGACGCAGTGGGTGGAGTGTGTGAGAGACGGAGAGAGAGCAAAGAGAGAGAGAAAGAGAGGGAGGAATAGAGTGCGTGAAGGAAAAAGGAAGAGAAAGTGGGAAGGAGGGAGGGGCTGCTGTTCTGAACAGATGTGGGCAGCGAGGCTCAGTTTGCAGCTCAAACTGCACAGAGAAGGAGCAGCAGATGCAGAGACTGTACTGGACTACACATCCGAACGGGGACGTGCAGGACTGGGTTTTTCTGTAGTGTTACAGTCAGTGCGTGAGTTTTCGTCTTGCCTTGGTTTGGACTCTGTGACACGACAGTCGAAGTCAGATTAAGTGTTGTTTCGGCACATTTCTCTCCTCTTCTGTAACCTGGCACAAAAACGTTAAGCTTTATCTGATTCGAGGCTTTTTTCTCCTGCAGCTCTTCAACCTTCCAGTTAGACGTTTTTCTTTTTTCCTTCTGGGAACTCCACCCTCAGCTTTTCTGAGTCGCAGTGACGAGAGAACGGACCGTGGAGAGAGGTGTGATAGTGCAGAATGGTTCATACACCGTGTGTGTGTTAACACATCCATGCAGCATGTATGAGAGACACAGGCGGAAGTACAGCTTCTGTTCCAAAGGAGAAACCTCTGTGGACGTGGTGTTGATTAAGGTAGGAGTGTGTGTGTGTAGCATGTAGGCTTTTAGCAGAGTGACTCTTTGGTTTGCTGTGTGTCCATCACACAGTGAATATGTGTGTATGAATGTGCAGGGTGGAGCCTTAGTGCTGGTCATGGACGTGGTTATTTTTTGGTTTTATTTTGGATCAACATTTTCTGAGTTTGGGTGCTGAAGTAACAGACGCTGCCATGGAGACAGCGGGGGCTTTGCTTTTGGCTAACATGGCGTCTTACTTCCCTCACCCACTCTCAGCTCCTCCCTGTGGGGATGAGGGAGATGCATGAGGAGGGGAGGCGAGGACAAAGGAAATGTATTGACCAAATGGGACGTCCCCGCCTCCTGCAGCGTCACTTACAGGAGACCACACACTGCTCGTGGTGCTTAGTATCTGTGCTGCAGAATCACAGCATCACAGAGTGTAACTGACAGAACAGACATCAGGAGGCTCCAGACTTTAGTCTCTAAATAATTGGTTGGAGGATGCAGGGACAGTATGTCCATATTCCTCAGTGTTAGAGCAGGTTGGACAGACCAGGCAGACACAGATACAGATGGATATATACAGACAGAGATGGTCTGCTGCAGGGTCGAGTGGCTGGTCTCTTCCCACGCTGCTCACATCCTCTCCTCATCTGGAAGATGTCACCATGCTGTTTATTCCAGCACCAGGCCCACATGTTATTTGAGGTCTCTCATGTCTGACTTTAGATTTGAGGGTTTGGGAAACTGCTCATGACTCATGGCTGACTCTGTACAGATTATAGTGTACAGTATATAGTAGGTTAATACGACTCTGCTTGGAGCACGTGCCGTCTGTTGAGTTACTGGTAAATCGCTGTAACCACCTGTCTGGTCCAGACTATCGGTGCAGTGATCTCCACTCTGTGACACTGAGGATTAAAGCCACAGTCCTCAGTCTGTGTGAAAATACACGAGGCTTCAGCAGTCTGACTTACATACATGACGTAGGTATCTACATGTTGTTGTTCTCTACTTACCACCACACACCAGCTGAGGGGGACGTCCTGGCACTCGTCGTCTTCGTAGCCCAGTCACAGCCCATCTGTAGAACCCTACTCTGTCTGTGTCTCTGTCTGGTGGAACTGTCCATATGCGTCCTCTTTTCTGTAGAGAAGCTGAAAATACGTTGAATGTTTTCTTTGATGATTAATGTAAAGATTAAAGACGCAGCTTCCATGGTGAACTGTGCCTTCGCAGTACAGCTTCATATTCATGTACATGTTCCATGAACCTGATCCTGTCCTGATGAGCTGCAGTCCAGAGCCTGAGGACTCATCCTGCTGCTGCAGAGACCCATCGCCTGGGTACCCAGCAATACACCTGTCAGCTGTGAAGTCCTGCAATCACTGTCCACATACACTCACCAGCCGCTTTATTAGGTACACCTTGCTAGTAACAGGTTGAACCCTCTTGCCTTCATAACTGCAACAAGGTGCTGGTAACATTCCTCAGAGAGTTTTCTTGGTCCATATCGACATGGCAGCATCACGCATTGCTGCATATATGTCAGCCGCACGTCCATGATGTGAATCTCCTGTTCCACCGCATCCCAAAGGTGCATAGTAACTACAGTAAGAGCCTGAGAAGACTGTGTGAGTGTGTGTGTGTGTGTGTGTGTGTGTGTGTGTGTGTGTGTGTGTGTGTGTGTGTGTGTGTGTGTGTGTGTGTGTGTGTGTGTGTGTGTGTGTGTGTGTGTGTGTGTGTGTGTGTGTGTGTGTGTGTGTGTGTGTGTGTGTGTGTGTGTGTGTGTGTGTGTGTGTGTGTGTGTGTGTGTGTGTGTGTGTGTGTGTGTGTGTGTGTGTGTGTGTGTGTGTGTGTGTGTGTGTGTGTGTGTGTGTGTGTGTGTGTGTGTGTGTGTGTGTGTGTGTGTGTGTGTGTGTGTGTGTGTGTGTGTGTGTGTGTGTGTGTGTGTGTGTGTGTGTGTGTGTGTGTGTGTGTGTGTGTGTGTGTGTGTGTGTGTGTGTGTGTGTGTGTGTGTGTGTGTGTGTGTGTGTGTGTGTGTGTGTGTGTGTGTGTGTGTGTGTGTGTGTGTGTGTGTGTGTGTGTGTGTGTGTGTGTGTGTGTGTGTGTGTGTGTGTGTGTGTGTGTGTGTGTGTGTGTGTGTGAGTGTGTGTGTGTGTGTGTGTGAGTGTGTGTGTGTGTGTGTGTGTGTGTGTGTGTGTGTGTGTGTGTGTGTGTGTGTGTGTGTGTGTGTGTGTGTGTGTGTGTGTGTGTGTGTGTGTGTGTGTGTGTGTGTGTGTGTGTGTGTGTGTGTGTGTGTGTGTGTGTGTGTGTGTGTGTGTGTGTGTGTGTGTGTGTGTGAGAGTGAGTGTGTGTGTGTGTGTGTGTGTGTGAGTGTGTGTGTGTGTGTGTGTGTGTGTGTGTGAGTGTGTGTGTGACGCTCGTACACACACCCAGCATGTGCGGCTCAGCTGCAGGCTGATCAGTGCTGCCTGTTGTCTCCTGTGTGTTGGAGAGTCGTTCTTTTGTGCAGATCTCTTGTCTGCAGGATGTTGATAATAGACAGAGCAGGACAACATGAAGTGAGGACAACAGATCCATTGAGACAAGTGGACAAGGGGACAAAGGAGCCATTGGCTTCACTGACTGGCAGTCACTCTACTAAATATGAGGTCACTCTGATGGCTCTGCCCACAGGGGTTACACAGCAGACCAGTGGGGTGACTGTAAAATGCATTCGAACACACATCACACACACATGAATATCCAACACGTTCCACTCAGCCCTGTTCCATCTGTAAGCCATTTACAGTATAAGATAGAAGATGAAAGTGTTCGCTCACATGATAAGAAGCGACACTGTGTCACACTCTGTATACTATTTATTTTCCGACTGAACTCTGTAATGTCCATTTTCATGGTGATGAAACCATCCAGTATCCCATCAGCCCCGCTGCAGACCGACCGGCTCCCAGGCTCATTCGTTACCGCTCGTTACTACGACTTCCTGAATGAATACAGCTCAACTAATTAACAATAAATATAATGGAACATTTGTAATTGTAAGCATCACTGAAAATACAGTTGGTAACACCAACAACACAAATCAGATATTTGTCAGAGTCAGATTTTTCGATAAGCAAGGAACCAGACACATAAATACACTCACACTGTTACAGAGAAACAAGCAGTGACATCTTTTACTCTCTCGTGAACATAACACTGCACTGAATGTCATGATGGACGGGTTTTGCTACAGACTCACTCCATTCACCGAGGAGACCGGACAGCAGCCTCCGGTAAGGCGAAAGGGGGGGGCGTGTGTGTGTTTATCAACAACACGTGGTGTGAAGATGTACGGACTGTTCATCAGCACTGTTCGCCTGATGTGGAGTTTTTGATGCTTAAGTGCCGTCCCTACTACCTACCAAGGGAGTTTACATCTGTGTTTTTGGCCGCGATCTACATCCCTCCGAGAGCCAACTCTGCAGCGGCACTCGGCAAGCTCCACGACGTCATCAGCGCACTGGAGACGGCTCACCCTGACGCTGTCTTTATTGCTGCGGGCGACTTTAATCAGTGCAATTTACGGACTGTATTTCCCAAATACCACCAGCATATAGACATTCCCACCCGTGACAAGAACACTTTGGATCATGTTTACACCAACATAAAGGGTGCATACAGGGCCGCACCCCGCCCCCACTTCGGACACTCGGACCACATCTCTTTGTTCCTGTACCCGGCCTACAGACAAAGACTCAAACAATCAAATCCAGTCACCAAACAGGTTCAGATCTGGACACCTGAGACTGAGGGCACATTGCAGGACTGTTTTACTGCTACAGACTGGGATGTGTTCAAAGCTGCAGCCACTCTGGAGGACTCTTCTGTCAGTGTACAGGATTATGCTGACTATGTGACTGGGTACATTAGCACTTGTGTGGAGAACATCGTGCCCACCATCCAAGTCAGGAAGTTTCCTAACCAGAAGCCCTGGATAAACAGTCAGGTACGTCACATGCTGCGTGCTCGCTCCACTGCATTTACATCTGGCAATGAGGCTGAGTACAAAGCTGCAAAGTACGGACTGAGAAAGGCCATCACAGCTGCCAAGAGGCAGTACAGAGAGAAGCTGGATGGCTTCTATTCCACTGCCGACTCTGGGCGCATGTGGCAGGGCTTGCAGCACATCACGGACTACAGAAGCAGCACCAGTACCATCAGTGCCACAGACAGCCTGCCTGATGACCTCAATACATTCTACACCCGCTTTGAGACCTCCACCGCCCACACAGAGAGGAGGCCCACAGACTCTCAGACCACTACACCCCCCTCACCCCCACCAGTCGTCTCATCAGCCCAGGTACACAAAGCCCTGAGGAGGATCAACCCCCGCAAGGCGGCAGGACCAGACAACATTCCTGGACGAGCCCTCAGAGCATGTGCCAACGAGCTGACAGACGTTCTCACCTCCATATTCAATCTCTCCCTCAGCCAGAGAACTGTTCCCTCCTGCTTCAAGACCACTACCATTGTCCCCCTCCCCAAGAAGAGCCCCCCCACCTGCCTGAATGACTACAGGCCAGTAGCACTCACTCCAATCATTATGAAGTGCTTTGAGAGAGTGGTGCTGCCCCACATTCAGAGCAGCATCCCGGCCACACTGGACCCCCTGCAGTACGCCTACCGGTCCAACAGGTCCACCTCAGATGCTATCGCCGCAGCACTGCACATCTCCCTCTCACACCTGGAGAATAAGGACTCCTACATCAGGATGCTCTTTATTGACTACAGTTCCGCATTCAACACGGTCATTCCCCACAAGCTCACACACAAACTGTTCTCCTTGGACTACACCCCTTCATCTGTGACTGGCTCCTGGACTTTCTGACTGGCAGGCCTCAGTCTGTCAGAATAGGGAAAAAGACTTCAGCCAGCATCATCACAAACATCGCACACCACAGGGCTGTGTCCTCAGTCCCATCCTCTACACCCTGTTCACCCACGACTGTGTGGCCTCTCACAAGGACAACATCATCCTGAAGTTTGCAGGACGACACCGCCGTGATAGGACGCATCACTGGCGGGAACGAGGCAGCCTACAGGAGGGAGGTGGCCACTCTGGTGACATGGTGTGAGGACAACAACCTCACCCTCAACACAGACAAGACCAAGGAGATGATAGTGGACATGAGGAAGGAGAGGAGCCCTCATCAGCCACTACTTATCCGGGGTCTGGAAGTGGAGAGGGTGAGCAGCTTTAAATACTTGGGGTCCACCTCAGCCACGACCTCACCTGGACACTCAACACCACACAGCTGGTGAAGAAAGCTCAGCAGCGGCTGTACTTCCTGAGGAGGCTGAGGAAGTTTGGCATGTCACCAAAGATCCTCAGGAACTTCTACAGCTGCGTTGTTGAGTCCATCTTGACCAGCTGCATCACTGTGTGGTACGGCAGCTCCACTGCCATGGACCGCAAACGCCTGCAGAGAGTGGTGAAGACTGCGTCTAAGATCACCAGGACTCCTCTGCCCTCTCTGCAGAGCATCTACCAGCGCAGAGTCCACAGGAGAGCTGCCTCCATCATCAAGGACCCCACCCACCCACAACAAGGTCTGTTCACTCTCCTCCCTTCAGGCCGGAGGTACAGGAGTGTGAAGTGCAGGACCACCAGACTTAAAAACTCTTTCTTCCCGTCTGCCATCAGACTCCTCAACAGCTGACAGGAGTCTGTAACAACAGGCTACAACAGGCTGCAACTTTTGCACATACCAACTTTTGCACATACTGACTGTTATTATTTATTACTGTTCTGCACCTTAATAACTGCACACATACTGCACTGTTCACATAACAGTTCTTTTGCACAGTCTTCACTCTCAGCTGAACTTGCACAACAGCTGATTTGTATATATCAGTACAGTTTATATTTTGTGTAACTTTTTTTTTTTTTTCACTTATGCTCTTATTAATATTTTGTAAATACTATTATCTATTTTATTTACTTACAACGTTTTGTATGGCATTCTGGGTGAAGAGCAAAGTAAGAATTTCATTGTACAGGGAAACCTGTTTCCTTACTGTGCAAATGACAATAAACCCTTTGAATCTTGAATCGTTTGTCAGTGTTTCAGTGCACCTGGATTTCACTGCATTAACCCACACTACAGTTCAGAAGTCCACAGCTCATATGTGTTCAGGACCACCACAAACATACAGTGACTGACTTCAGTCTGGCTTTCAGAGGGAGCGAGACTCAAGGCCCCCTGCAGCCATTTTCACACCGTGATACAGAAAAGTGACATTCGTGGAAATCCAGAGTAGAACACACCAGAAACGTCACTGAGCTGATCAGGGAGACACACTTGTTCTTTAGTTTGACCTCATCAGTTCATATGGCTCAGTACCCCACAAGCTTGTAGAGACTACCCTGGACCAACACCGTGTTCCCTGTAAGATCAAGGACCTCGTCGTGAATTATGAGGGAAAATCAGAGTCACTTCTGGGAATAGAACATCAGACTGGCATTGGCTAGAAGAAGGGATTACACCTGAGTGCACCATCTCAGCTATTCTCTTTCCATTAAGATGGTGGTCACAGCAGCTGAAACTGAATGCAGAAGGCCTCTGTCCAAGTCTGACATTTGGCAGCCGCCCCCCCCCCCCCCATCACCATCACCACATCATTAGTGCCTGGTGGTAGGTGGATCCTCTGTGACATGGAAGAGCTTGTCTCCTGGGCAAAGATAAGTTTCAAACCTGCTAAACCCAGGGCCGTGACACTGAAGAGGGGAACTGGACAAGTTTTGCTTCTTTTTTGGTGGCGTTGCAGCCCTATCCATCACCGAGGAACCAGTCAATGCTGAGCCCAGACACGGTGCTATCATGGTGGTGCTAACAAGCAGGCTGTGAGCCAATTACAGTGGAGTGTAGATACTGCTCACTGTGCAAAGTTTACACACTACTGGGGCTGCAAAAAGCCACGAGGTCCTGACCCTGACCCATAGAGGCTGCAGGGAGAGGCTCTGCTGCTGGGACCCAACCCCGGGTCTGATCTACCCTGGGTGAGTCACCTGAGTGACATCACTGAGGAGGTGTATCAGCAGGAGCCAGAGGGTGAAGGGGGCGGGCTCAGAGCAGCTGAGCTGTTTGAACAACTGCAGACGTTTGTGGCTGTGTGTGTGTGTGAGTGTGTGTGTGTCTGTGAGTGTGTGTCTGAGTGAGTGTGTGTGTGTGTGTGTGTGTGAGTGTGTGTGTGTCTGAGTGAGTGTGTGTCTGTGAGTGTGTGTCTGAGTGAGTGTGTGTGTGTGTGTGTGCGCGTGTGTGAGAGTGTGTGCGTGAGAGACGCCCCTCCTACGTCTCTCTCACTTTACACTGGAGCAGCTGTGTCTAGTTGCATGGGTGGAACAATCATATGCTTGTGACTTGTGAGTGTGTACCGGTGTGTGTTTTAGTGTGTGTATTGGTGTGTGTGGTTCCACTGGTTCATGTTGATATGCTCACACCATCGCCTGTGGGAGTGTGTGATGACATCATGTTCTAATACAGATGGGAGGAGTTCTGCCTTCTGCCACCGGGGGCAGCTTCATCTCTCCATGAACAACCTATGAAGACGCCTTTAAGAACAAGTCAATCCTCCAGCCAGTGAAATGATGACGACCCTGTTTTCTCTTCATCAATGATTCCTCCCTCTTCTTCCTCTCTTTCCTTCTGTCTGTTAGATCCAAAGAGAGACAGATGTTTTCTGCCCTGTCCAGCCCAGCCCTGAGCCCAGCTCAGCGACATCATGTGCAGGTAAGACGGTCGAATGGTTAATTCACTGGAAGAAGTTACTTTGAAACCCAGATACAGAAACATCTTCAGCGATATTTAGCGCCATTTAGTCCTGTTGGCTGATAAACACTGAACAGAGCTGACTGACTGGATCAGTGCTTCAGGACGTTGCTGCATGAAGATGGAAGAATCAGCCAAAACCACATGTTTGGTTTTTGAATTCATCATAAAAAAGATGAAAGCCAAACATGTACAGGCAGTTTTTATGTTTTTGTGTTTTTTGCTTAAATTGCAGTACATCACTGGATTACAGGCAGTGTGTGTGTGTGTGTGTGTGTGTGTGTGTGACAGACCATCCACCCTCTACAGTCTGGATTCCTTCACTGAACTTCAGCTTCTGTGGTTTCATGTGATTCTGTTTGATAGTGATGTAATTTCTGCTGCACAGCAGTGAAGTAACCATGCAACAGCTGACACTCTGTACAGCTCGAGCTGGCTCTCTGTGGTTTGGATGATATGAGGTCAGCTTCCTGTCTGCATGGATTGCAACCAGGGCTGCAACATGTCACATGTTCAGACTTTGCACCATATAATCCCTGACCCAGGTGTTTTTGTCCGTGTCCCTCCTCACTTTGCTCTCCTCTTCTTTTTCTTTCAGACTTTCATCCAGCCAGAGAAGAGTGTGTGTCTGTGTGTGTGTTTCACAGAGACAGAGACAGCCTTAAAGTCAGTGCTGAGCTGGATGACGGTGTCTTTAAAAAGGTATAAAACCCACACACACATGTATATAATGTATATAAAAACTGGTGTTGTGGTTTTAGGTCGGCACAGCAGCTGGCACTGGGAACGCACTCAGCTCCCATCAGGCTCAGGAACAAACAGGCTGCTGCAGGTTTCTACGACTGAACCACAGAGGGAAAAGCTCTGGAGGAAACACGTTACCCTGTGCAGCTTGGCAGGGACCAGAGGAAACCTGGCTGTTTCACACTGTGCATGGACACGGGGTCGTAATCGTCGTAGTAACAAGGAAGATATGTGGAACCTTAGTTCTCTCGCTAGAGAAAGGATCAGTATTGATATAGAGTATTTCTACCTTTGTTCAAGCTTCTTCATAGTGTGTAAAACATGTGTGGATAGTTCTACAGAGAACTCTGTAGAGAACCATAGATGTTCCATGTGTGGTGCTAGGAGACTGTTTTCAGTTGCTGTGTTTGCTCGAGAGTGTAATCAGCTCCGTGTGACTCATTTGTTCTGGAAGAGGCCATTTCCATGGCCTGCTCCTCCACATGTGTCTGGGCTGCAGTAGGCTGCTGTGTGCCACTGCCTGCTCTCACTGGCTCAGTCAGATGTGGATCCTTTAAAAGAACAAATTACTTTGTAAGAACAAAAGACTGAAAGAGTGAAAAATGGGGGAGGAGAACAAAACTTTGCTTTCAGATTCTTCAAACTTTATTGTGTGTGTGTTTCTTTTAACAGTATCAACAGTTAACTGAACATTTGTGGTGTCTGAGCCTCAGACAATCAGAATGGATAATCTGGTGTTTTATTTTCTCTAGTTTTTTATTTTATTTCTTTGATTTAGTTAATTGGTTTGGTTTTGTCCTGTTCAGGGACCTACTTTGTGTTGAACCACCGTCATTGTGAATTGGACTTGTATTTATCCAAAAGCCATGACTGATGCTGCAGAGTCTGTTCTTGTTTGTTTGTTTGTTTTTCTGTCTCACAGTGTTAGGCTCGGTTTGACAGTTTGTAATCAGGCTGTGTGGTGGCTGAATCTGTCAAAAACATTTTTAAAAAGTTTTGTTTCAGATTAATCGACCAAACTTTTTCTCTTGTGTATTCATTTCGTCTCCAGCCTGAGCCTCCCCCCTGTGATGGACGAGGGGACAGAAGGGTTCGTGTCTCCCTCTCTTCCACAGATGATGCATCAGTGCAGGGAGCCCTCAGTCCCAGTGAGGTGGCTTGGTCAGAGGACACACCTGGCAGTGTGGCCCCTCAGGGCTCCAGGCTGTCCTGGAAGTCAGAAACTGAGGACAGAGGTAACGCAAACAGTGTCCAACACTTTTATGTTAGGAGGGCGTGAAGATTTGGTGAAGTCGCTGTGTGTGATCCTCAGTTTACTCTGAGCTTTCACTGTCAGCAAAGGATCTGAGAGCAGGGTCAGATTCCAGGCTCACTTTCTGTTTCTGAGTGTTCCACAGTAACACTGTGCACCTGCATGTACTGAGCGTGTGTGTGTGAACAGGTAGCTGCTTACAGTGTGTAGGATTTTCTGGTTTTTATCATTGTGTGTGTGCTCAGTGCTCAGGATCCTGTGTGATCCAAACTTTAAGGTCTATGAAAAAAAATCCTGTTGCTATATCACCTGCTGGGTTTCACACAAGTCATTCCCCTTTCAATTATCTGAACAAGGAAAACGTCACCATACACAACAAGATCATCATTTTCTGTTCTGAATCCTAGGAGGAGGAGGAGGAGGAGGAGGAAGGGGGACAGAAGTAGGAGGAGAAGAAGAAGAGAAAAAAGACCAGCTTCCAGAAAATCCTGTCTCTTCTGCCATCTTCCGAGCTTCCATTCGATCCTTGTCTCCGTTCCGTCGTCACAGCTGGGAGCCAGGAAGGAGCAATGCAGCTGCAGAGCCTGACATCGCACAGCGCAGGTACTGGTTTCCAACACAGTCAGTCAGCATCGTGAGGATTGCACAATATGTAGTAACCCCCACGACACTTCAAATCCCGAGCACCTCAGGGACTGGCCGGGCTTCAAAAAGCCAATCAGAGGAGCGTAACAAACCCCACCACAGCCAGGTTCTCTGGCATGTGCCATGTATGTACTGCAGTGCCATGTATTTACTGCAGTGCCATGTATGTACTGCAGTGCCATGTATTTACTGCAGTGCCATGTATGTACTGCAGTGCCATGTATGTACTGCAGTGCCATGTATTTACTGCAGTGCCATGTATGTACTGCAGTGCCATGTATTTACTGCAGTGCCATGTATGTACTGCAGTGCCATGTATTTACTGCAGTGCCATGTATGTACTGCAGTGCCATGTATTTACTGCAGTGCCATGTATGTACTGCAGTGCCATGTATTTACTGCAGTGCCATGTATGTACTGCAGTGCCATGTATTTACTGCAGTGCCATGTATGTACTGCAGTGCCATGTATTTACTGCAGTGCCATGTATGTACTGCAGTGCCATGTATGTACTGCAGTGCCATGTATTTACTGCAGTGCCATGTATTTACTGCAGTGCCATGTATGTACTGCAGTGCCATGTATTTACTGCAGTGCCATGTATGTACTGCAGTGCCATGTATTTACTGCAGTGCCATGTATTTACTGCAGTGCCATGTATGTACTGCAGTGCCATGTATGTACTGCAGTGCCATGTATTTACTGCAGTGCCATGTATTTACTGCAGTGCCATGTATTTACTGCAGTGCCATGTATGTACTGCAGTGCCATGTATGTACTGCAGTGCCATGTATTTACTGCAGTGCCATGTATTTACTGCAGTGCCATGTATGTACTGCAGTGCCATGTATGTACTGCAGTGCCATGTATTTACTGCAGTGCCATGTATGTACTGCAGTGC
This sequence comes from Toxotes chatareus, assembly GCA_016801885.1. NCBI lineage: Eukaryota > Metazoa > Chordata > Actinopteri > Toxotidae > Toxotes > Toxotes chatareus. The sequence continues at coordinate 25,529,654 of CM028902.1, read as the reverse complement.
CATGTATTTACTGCAGTGCCATGTATGTACTGCAGTGCCATGTATTTACTGCAGTGCCATGTATGTACTGCAGTGCCATGTATTTACTGCAGTGCCATGTATGTACTGCAGTGCCATGTATTTACTGCAGTGCCATGTATGTACTGCAGTGCCATGTATGTACTGCAGTGCCATGTATTTACTGCAGTGCCATGTATGTACTGCAGTGCCATGTATGTACTGCAGTGCAAACAGAAAATGTGACTTTTTATTCTTCAGAAAGAAACGTTTGAAAAACATTTGTAAGAGAAGATCAAGACAAAATAATCTGAGAATCTGAAAGGAGTCGGTTACTGAGTGAGACAAAAGACATGCGTCTCTCCTTTCTGTCCACTAACAGACCATCTGTCCCGTCTTCCAGCTCATTGAAGAGCCTGTCAGGAGAGGTGAAGAGAGTGAAGCCCCCCCTCCACCGGAGAAGGTACACCTTTCATCTTTCACCTGCTTCATCGACACATCACCCAGCACATTCTTCTTGTTACTGCTGTGGATTGTGTGTGTGAGCCAGTGTCCAGGCCTGTCCACATGAGACAGCCTGAGTTCCTGAATAGTGACTCATGGCCAGAGGCAGAGTCGTCTCAGAGATACTGGCGTCACCACCACGTGTGCTAAGTTCCAGCTGACTCGACTTCAGCGAGCTTACATCCACACAGCTCCTCCGTCTGTGCTGCTGTCCACATCTCAGCAGGATCATAACACACACATCCTTTCACTGTGATGCCATCGACATCATTAATCCATCTCCTCTGACAAACATCTAATCATCTCTGTCTGTCTCATCTTCCATCATCCGTTCTCCATCCCTCTGTCTTTCCATTTCTCCAGTATGAGCTGGTGTCCATCCAACCTGCATCCTTCTTATCAGGAGCAAATAGACAACAGAAGGTAAAGAGTATAGGTCAATAACAGTAAACTGGTTATGTGTCATCTGAATATTCCAATTCAAGGACACACAGCATCACCCAATACAAGCAAGTGCACAGTGTGATAAAAGATAAAAGACAGTGGTTTGTGTTCTTGTGTTGTGTTTGTGCACCCAGCTACAGTCTGGAGGGTCTTGAGGTACAGAGGGAAGGAGTCCAGGCTCAGAGTCTGAGCCTGAGTGATCAGGAGGAGAGGGCTGCAGGCAGGAGTCTGCGGCAGGACAGCAAGGACAGGGGCTCTCTGGTCTCCCTCACTGAGGAGGAGCAAGAGGGAGACGGCACCAGCACTGACAGCCAGGTGTGTGTGTGTGTGTGTCTTTATATTCTTTGTGATCTGCTCAGGGGGAGGGGCCAGCAGGGGGTCCATCTCTGAAGTAAACGGTCGGCTTGTTGGCTCTGCCTGAGCCGGTGATCTGCTCGTACCCTCCACACGTCCCAGCTGTTGTTCTGTTTAATTATTTATGGTTTTTTCCAACATTTGTTTTTAGATGTCACATCACGTACTGTCAATGACAACCAGCTGTCCTGCCATGTTCCATCACCAAACCCTCACCAAATCCATCTCCATGGTTACCATCAGTCACCGTGATATAGATGGTGAGTGGCTGCTTCGCTCTTCATCCTTTTCCTCCTGTCTGTTAGACGGACTGTTGAACTCATGTAATAAAATTGTCCTTTCACTTGTCCATCTGTTCGTCCTGCTACACCCATCCATACTTTTTAGTGAGAGGATTTCCTCGATCAAAGCGACGAATCAGCTTTTCCCTCAGTATCTCCCCGTTCCTCCCCAAAAGTAGACACTTCTTTTCTATTGGCTCTTCCTCCAGTGATGAGGAAGAGGAGGAGGAGAGTAAGTATGATGAGTGTTTCCTCTGTCCGTGTGGCGTCCTGTAACACTGCCCAGCAAAGTGCCGACTAAAATGTCCTCACCTGCTCGCGGAGCTGCAGAATCAGACAGAGACACGTCCTGCTTCCCGTGTCCTCTGAGGCCGTCAGCTGTTTACAGCTCAGACTAAACATTTCTCTTTGTTTTCACACGAGACGTTTGACACAAGTGAATCATGGGAGCGTTGAGAAGTGGATCGGGAGTGTACAGCAGTGTCTCCTCTGTCAGGTTAATCTTTTCCACCTGCTAACTGACCTCTGACCTTTTGGTTTTGTGGACATTGTCTGCTCCACAGAACAGATTGTTGGAGGTGCGTCTGCTTTTCTCTGCATACTGAACGCTGCACACGACCGAAACCAGTTTGATGTTTAGGTTTTTTTGGACTTGCTACGTTGAAAGGTGTTTGCTGTACTGTGTGCTGGCTGGTAACAACCCTGAGCCCACCAGTCTTCCCCTCTCTGTTTGGTATTAACCTTTTTTACTATCAGAGCTCTTCTCTTGAGCAAATTTCAGTGAGCAGATGTAGCTTTCAGCATGTTGGTGCGGTATCACAGAAACAGTAAGGCCATGCAGTGCAGCAGCTGTGCTGGTCTGATCTGATGATGGCTGTCCTCTCTGCTTCCTGTAGGGGTCAGCTCATTCTCCAGCAACTCCGGCTCACTGGAGTACAGGTAAGAAGGAAACTGATGTTACTTTACTATTGTCAGATATAGGATTGTTTCCCCGTCTGTCTGTGGATGATGTTTTCATTTTTAAACACGGTAACTTTTCAAATTCATGTAATTCAGTGTATGGTACCATCATTTCCAAATGTTCCGAAATCAGACTGTAACATGTAACACTGCTGTGTTACTGAGAGACGTGCTGAGGTGGCTGTATGTTGATGATACCCTCTGGCAGAGAGCTGACGGGCTGTGTGGTGACTGTGCTTGTCAGTATTTCAGAGGAGGAGCCGGGCCCTCTGCGGAGCGATACTGAGGGAAAAGGAGGGCCGAAAATCAGCCGCACTTTCAGCTACCTCCGCAGTAAGATGAGTAAGAAGGGAAAGGTGAGTGTCACAGTGACCTGTAGAAAGCACATGGCAGAAATAAGCCTTGGGTATGAAGACACCTTTCATTTCGTTTGACTGAGGTGTTAGGAAATGTTGGGCAGTCTCTGGTGTTGTTGTGTTGTTGACATTTGAAACCATATTTATCTAAACTCTGTAAAGCAGAGGTGCTTCGGCTGAAGCAGGATGTCTAGAGCCGTGGCTCTTGGTTGAGATTAGAGGAAACCACAGTGATGATGGTGATATTCTCCACCTTCCTGTAACTGGTGTTTTACTGCAGGAACACATGACAGGTGGACGTGTGTGCAGTAAGACACTGATGAACATGGTGAAAGTCATAGCCATGTTTTTTCCGTGTCCATCCGTCCATCCGTCCATCTGTCCGGTTCTTATGAACGGGATAACGTGATTCCCCCGAGGCAATTTTTTAAAATTTGGCACAAACGTTCACTGGACTCAAGGATGAATTGATTAGATTTTGGAGGTCAAAGGTCAACGTCACTGTGACCTCTCATCCGGATTATTCTTGTCAGAAATGCCTACACAGTGAAGCGAGCTGTGCAGCGGACCTACACGATGAAGCTAACAGTGAGACAGACACAGGTCAGGTGGTGTCATCATCAGTCTCCATGAACCAACATCACGCAACAGGAAGTGTAAACAGCTCTGTGGTTTCCACGGACTGGCTGACCCAGAGTTCAGCCAGTCCGTGTGGTTCTTGTAGCTCATATCCATGATGTAGCCCTCTGTATTTCAGAGCCCTGTCATTTGTTCTTTTTGACTCTGGGAGCCACAGGTGCATTCTGGGAGTGCAGTGTTCAGGTCATAGGGTGCTATGAACTGCTTAGATGACACGATCGTGCCTTAGGGCTTTGTAGTGAGGATTTTAAATTCTACTCTGGATTTTACAGGGAGCCAACGTGCAGGAACTAACACAGGAGAAATATGATCTGAATGTAGATGTTGAATGGTGTTAGGTGTTAAAAGACATATCCTGTTGCAAATTATAATATTTATCTATAATAACTTCAGTTTTATCTGAGTTTAATCACAGAGAATGATCAGTCACTCAGGTGTTTACTGAACTGATTGGCTCTGGCTTCACTGACAGGTACAGATGGATATTGTCTGCATAGCAATGGAAGGTTATGCGGTGTTTCCTAATAATGCTGCCAAAGTAAAATGTATATAATGTGAATAGAATTGGTCCAAGCACAGGACCGTACAACTCCATGTCTCACATTTACATCCACAGAGGATTCATCTTTTATTGGTTCGTTCAATAAATCCTGCTCATCATGAGAACTGTCAGGAAACAGTGTACGTACTGATCCGTCATGCTGATGGTGCAGTATGACATCACCAAGGTGAGAGTACATTTGGACTCCCGCAGCATGTTTATTGATATTTGCTGACATGAATACAACGGGGGACACTGTCCTGTCCTGTTCTTACTGCCTGTACACTATGTACATGTCGTTCTGCAGTCATTGGGCTGCAGGTGACGTTCATGTAAACTTGTGCATTTCATTTATGCATCCCACATACAGCAGAGGCCGGGTCCTCCATCATTATCGCTTTAGGAGAATGTGTCTCCTGCCTATCAAGCTGAAGATAGAACTGAAAGTAAATACAAACTGAAGTGAAACTAAATATTCAAATAAGTGAATAAAAAGAGAGGAATAGAACAGAAAACCCCACAAATATTTATTAAGATAAAACATCCAACTGTTTAACAAACAGTAAATTAAATAACAAAACAGATGTAAAAGATAAAAAGATGTAAAACTGAATAAATTAAACAGTGTATCATGAAATATTTGCAAATTAAATTTTTTGTCATCAGATACCAGCCTACATTTGTGTGTGTGTGTGTGTGTGTGTGTGTGTGTGTGTGTGCGTGTGTGTGTGTGTGTGTGTGTGTGTGTGTGTGTGTGTGTGCGTGTGTGTGTGTGTGTGTGTGTGTGTGTGTGTGTGTGTGTGTGTGTGTGTGTGTGTGTGTGTGTGTGTGTGTGTGTGTGTGTGTGTGTGTGTGTGTGTGTGTGTGTGTGTGTGTGTGTGTGTGTGTGTGTGTGTGTGTGTGTGTGTGTGTGTGTGTGTGTGTGTGTGTGTGTGTGTGTGTGTGTGTGTGTGTGTGTGTGTGTGTGTGTGTGTGTGTGTGTGTGTGTGTGTGTGTGTGTGTGTGTGTGTGTGTGTGTGTGTGTGTGTGTGTGTGTGTGTGTGTGTGTGTGTGTGTGTGTGTGTGTGTGCGTGTGTGTGTGTGTGTGTGTGTGTGTGTGTGTGTGTGTGTGTGTGTGTGTGCGTGTGTGTGTGTGCGTCTGTGCGTGAGTGTGTGTGTGTGTGTGTGTGTGTGTGTGTGTGTGTGTGTGTGTGTGTGTGTGTGTGTGTGTGTGTGTGTGTGTGTGTGCGTGTGTGTGTGTGTGTGTGTGTGTGTGTGTGTGTGTGTGTGTGTGTGTGTGTGTGTGTGCGTGTGTGTGTGTGTGTGTGTGTGTGTGTGTGTGTGTGTGTGTGTGTGTGTGGAGGGGGGGTTAGGGGGGAGTTATGCATTGTGAAGAAGGCAGGAGCTCTGCAAACACTGCAGACAGACTGTGAAAGAGGAACTGTGTGTGTGTGTGTGTGTGTGTGTGTGTGTGTGTGTGTGTGTGTGTGCAGATGTTATTATGCTAGCTCACTTCCTGATTTGAAAGCAGACGGAGGAGCTTGTACACAATGACAGAATCAAGAAGACAACAACAGGATGGACAGACAGAGAGAAATGCAGGTGGGATTCACTCTGAGGATTAGAGGCAGACAGACAGAGAGTGGACAGACAGGCAGAGTATAGAGAGGGAGACAGGAGTACTGTTACAGCCATGCTGAGTAAGAGGTTCAGTCGCTCTGTGAGGTGGAGAGGAGAAACAGAATCGGATGAGGTAAGAAGAGGATGATGTGTGTGTGAAAATGAGCATGATGACTGTGATGATGATGAAGGGGACGGTTGTTCCCATCAGGTGTGAGGATGCAGTGTTTTTAATGAAGAGGTTGTTTGTTGGTAACAAGGTGCAGTAAAAGAGAAAACACATCATTAGCAGGTGTTTGACCGATGACTTCAGCGTTTCCCTCCACGGTGAACGCAGCATAGAGACGCACACTTCCTCACCGTGGAGCTTGTTTCATCACATTTGCAACATGAGAACCTTTTCCTGTCTCATCATAAGACACACAGTGGTTGTGATGTGTGAGTCTTATCTGCAGTTTGTCTGCTGTCTGTGAAACAGGAGTCTCACAGTCACTTTAATGAAATGGACCAATCAGTGCATGAGGTGTGTGATTGTTCAGAAAAGTTAGAAGTACTGAGACTCACTTCTAACATCAGAAAAGTGTGCGTGCGTGTGCGCGTGTGTGTGCGTGTGCGCGCGCGCGTGTGTGTGTGTGTGTGTGCGTGTGTGTGTGTGTGTGTGTGTGTGTGTGTGTGTGTGTGTGTGTGTGTGTGTGTGTGTGTGTGTGTGTGTGTGTGTGTGTGTGTGTGTGTGTGTGTGTGTGTGTGTGTGTGTGTGTGTGTGTGTGTGTGTGTGTGTGTGTGTGTGTGTGTGCGCGTGTGCATGTGTGCGCGCGTGTGTGTGTGTGTGTGAGATCTCAGATACAGTTTTGTCTCTTCTGTGATGAACATGAAACTCTGAGTCATCAGAGCAGAAGATGAGCAGCTGTCTGTATCTTTCTCAGAGTGTGAAGAAGGAAGCCAGCAGCAGTCACCCAGATGAGAACGATAGAGTTTCTCATGACGCTTCAAACTGCTGACATGAGACAGATTGAATTAGCATAAAGTCCCTGATGTCAGTGCAGCCCTGACTCTGGGCTGATGGAAGCAATGAGTCACAGCACAGTGTGTTAAAGACCTGCATCGCTTCTTACACAAGTGTTATCTGCTGGTTATACACACACACATCAGAGCTCAGAGATACAGACAGGGTGAGTTTCCCTGTATGATTTCCTCTGACTGTATCTGAGCAGCCAAACCAGCTGGTACTAACGTCAGCAGTGTTTCTATCTGTTGTGTGTAAAACATCCTTTCAGACACAGTTCAGACTGTGTATTGAAATATTCATATGAGTAAAGGAAAACATACAGAATCAGTATGTGATATGAACTTTAACTGTTCCAGCTGTTCCAGCTGTCAGTCTCAGTTTCAGGTTTTCTGTATCTGAAGCAGCAGCTGCTCTCAGCGCTCTGCTGTGTGACGCTCTGCCTGGTTCCTTGAAGATGTTCTCTGCTGTTTTCACCTCAGTCATGTGGAGTTGTTGTTGTGTTATTTGTTGCATCGCTGAACCCAGCTTTAGAATTCGATTAAAATGTCCATTGGTGGACTCCAGTCAAGGTGCAGAGACAAAGAGGAGCCACTGAGATAAATTTCAAGTGTCATAGCAAAGGATCTGAATGTGATATTTCAGGTTTTCCTTTTTAATCAATGTGCAAAATCTCTAATTCTGAATAACAGATTAGCCTGAATATTTTCTCTTTGATTGTCTGTGTCTTTCTCCACCTGCTTCCAGGAGAAAGACAAGGAACGAAGAGGAGAAAAGGAACGAGAGAGTAAAGAGAAAGAGAAGAAGAGTTCAAATGCTCATGTCTTCATCCCAGTCAGTCCATGTCCCTCCACAGCCTGTCAGCACTGCACCAAACCTCTGCACAATAAGGACTCTTTCCTCTGCAACAGTAAGACTCACTCAGACCTCTGTCTTTCTGTCTCTACTTTGTCTGTCCCTCTTCTTTCATTTCTCCTTCCATTCTCTCTTTTCTGAGAGCCTGGAAGTTTTCTTCTGTCTCATCTTAACTTTCCTCCCTCTCTCTCTCCATCCGTCCTTCCTCTTTTTGGTTCCCTTCTTCCTCTTTTTATCCCTTCTCCTCCTCTGTGGGCACTTCTTCCTCTTGTAGTCATTTCCTTTGGTACTTTCAGTGTAGTCACATTGTTTTTGTAATAATCACAAATAAAAAGTAAGAAGCTCACACTGATTTCACAACATGTCACATGTGATGTGAGCAGGTTATTTTCTTATTACAGTCACTGTGGAGTTACTTCAGTCAGTGTACTAGTTTTATTATCAGCCATATCTTCACATCATGGCCTGAGGAGTTAGCAGGACTGTCAGTACCACAAACAACATCACCCATAGTCCCTCAAGTGCTCGTGGATGAGTGCTCCCTCACACCCACGTCCACAAATACCCAGCGGCTGACAGCGGATCATCCTGGACACACTCCAAGCAGCAAGCACATTCAGAATTTCTCCAGAAATGTTCTTGTTATTATTAGTAGTAGTATTAGTGTGAGAACTATAATGTTTTCAGCTAAACATCCTGAAGTAGGAGCTCGCTCTGTCTCTGTAGTTTGTGCGTGTTTACTTTGTGAGTGTCACGCTCAGGTCAGGAGGATGTTTGGAGACAAGCAATCAGAGGATTGATTAATCATCACACCACTCATTTATTTCTGCTTATTTCTCGCAGCTTTCCCTGATTAATATCCTATAAAAGATACCACTGGTCATCAGCTCTCAGCTCCAAGCTCACTGGTTCCTATATATATTTTCAGTTTTTAAAAAGAATCAGTAATTTCCTAAAACAGCTGAACACTTTTAACAAACATACAGGAGGAAACGGTGCATGTGTTAGTCTGCACGTGGTGTGACCCAGTGATTTCGCTTTGATCCAGAGGGATCTGGAGCGTTCCAGACTTGAAGCCTGTGGTAGAACGTAGCTGTGTGAGTTACAGAGCAGAGCTCGGTGTCTGAACTGACATCAGAACATGTGAACACAGCTCATATCTCTTTACTAAGACAACAAGCATGAAGTTCCTGAATCTTTGAACAAACTGAGAGAATGTAGATTAGAAGAGTCAAACTAACAGGAAGTTGGAGGTTTGAAGGGGCAGAGGGATGTAGGCAGCATCTCTGTGTAGACGAGCGCAGCAGCTTTCACACTCTTTCTGCTGATGTGGAGTATTTTTGTTTTAAAAGTGAAGTGTGACATGTGCTGGTGTGTGTGGATCCCATTGAATAGCAGGATGAGCGGAGGGACCCTCTGCTAACTTCTCAGTTAGTCTCACCGCCTGTTGCATCACTCTGTGTGTGTGTGTTGTCATAGCGACAAGATCAGTGTTAGTGTGGAGGGAAACTGTGCAGAGGGCACAGCGGAGTGTATGTGTGTGTGTGTGTGAGTGTGTGTGTGAGTGTGCGTGTGTGTGTGTGTGTGAGTGTGTGTGTGTGTGTGTGTGTGTGTGTGTGTGTGTGTGTGTGTGTGTGTGTGTGTGTGTGTGTGTGTGTGTGTGTGTGTGTGTGTGTGTGTGTGTGTGTGTGTGTGTGTGTGTGTGTGTGTGTGTGTGTGTGTGTGTGTGTGTGTGTGTGTGTGTGTGTGTGTGTGTGTGTGTGTGTGTGTGTGTGTGTGTGTGTGTGTGTGTGTGTGTGTGTGTGTGTGTGTGTGTGTGTGTGTGTGTGTGTGTGTGTGTGTGTGTGTGTGTGTGTGTGTGTGTGTGTGTGTGTGTGTGTGTGTGTGTGTGTGTGTGTGTGTGTGTGTGTGTGTGTGTGTGTGTGTGTGTGTGTGTGTGTGTGTGTGTGTGTGTGTGTGTGTGTGTGTGTGTGTGTGTGTGTGTGTGTGTGTGTGTGTGTGTGTGTGTGTGTGTGTGTGTGTGTGTGTGTGTGTGTGTGTGTGTGTGTGTGTGTGTGTGTGTGTGTGTGTGTGTGTGTGTGTGTGTGTGTGTGTGTGTGTGTGTGTGTGTGTGTGTGTGTGTGTGTGTGTGTGTGTGTGTGTGTGTGTGTGTGTGTGTGTGTGTGTGTGTGTGTGTGTGTGTGTGTGTGTGTGTGTGTGTGTGTGTGTGTGTGTGTGTGTGTGTGTGTGTGTGTGTGTGTGTGTGTGTGTGTGTGTGTGTGTGTGTGTGTGTGTGTGTGTGTGTGTGTGTGTGTGTGTGTGTGTGTGTGTGTGTGTGTGTGTGTGTGTGTGTGTGTGTGTGTGTGTGTGTGTGTGTGTGTGTGTGTGTGTGTGTGTGTGTGTGTGTGTGTGTGTGTGTGTGTGTGTGTGTGTGTGTGTGTGTGTGTGTGTGTGTGTGTGTGTGTGTGTGTGTGTGTGTGTGTGTGTGTGTGTGTGTGTGTGTGTGTGTGTGTGTGTGTGTGTGTGTGTGTGTGTGTGTGTGTGTGTGTGTGTGTGTGTGTGTGTGTGTGTGTGTGTGTGTGTGTGTGTGTGTGTGTGTGTGTGTGTGTGTGTGTGTGTGTGTGTGTGTGTGTGTGTGTGTGTGTGTGTGTGTGTGTGTGTGTGTGTGTGTGTGTGTGTGTGTGTGTGTGTGTGTGTGTGTGTGTGTGTGTGTGTGTGTGTGTGTGTGTGTGTGTGTGTGTGTGTGTGTGTGTGTGTGTGTGTGTGTGTGTGTGTGTGTGTGTGTGTGTGTGTGTGTGTGTGTGTGTGTGTGTGTGTGTGTGTGTGTGTGTGTGTGTGTGTGTGTGTGTGTGTGTGTGTGTGTGTGTGTGTGTGTGTGTGTGTGAGTGTGTGTGTGTGTGTGTGTGAGTGTGTGTGTGTGTGTGTGTGTGTGTGTGTGTGTGTGTGTGTGTGTGTGTGTGTGTGTGTGTGTGTGTGTGTGTGTGTGTGTGTGTGTGTGTGTGTGTGTGTGTGTGTGTGTGTGTGTGTGTGTGTGTGTGTGTGTGTGTGTGTGTGTGTGTGTGTGTGAGTGTGTGTGAGTGTGTGTGTGTGTGTGTGTGTGTGTGTGTGTGTGTGTGTGTGTGTGTGTGAGTGTGAGTGTGTGTGTGTAGCTGTACAGATGAAAGCGCCTGTTGTTTGTGATGACGATCTTCATGTGTTGTTTGCAGACTGTGGAATTCATGTCCATAAGAGCTGCAGAGAGAGTGCGTCTGTCTGTACAAAGAGCAAAGCGAAGGTGGGTCCGACACACACACACACACACACACCTGCAGTTCACCGTTTCTCTAAATGTTTCTGAGTCCACTGAAGCGTTCACCTCTTCACCTGCACAGACGGTAAAAAGAGAAGAAACATCAGCTTCAGTCTGATTTTCTGCTCCGGGACAATAAACATCTGTGATATCAGTCGGCATAACATGGAATCTTAATGTAACTTGTAATAATAATGTAATATAATATCATAATGCTAACCATGTCCCTTATTTGAATCTATAACCTGCTGCTTTAGATGGACTCACATACACAGGACCAGTCAGTGTCCTGTTGTTCAGGCCCCTGTACAGCAGCAGCTCGTCAACACAATCCCAGTCACGTTCACAGACGACTTACGTTTCATGTCAAAGACCAGACGTTGCACTTTGCTCATAATGATGTCCTGTGTTTGTCTTAAGCAGCAGTCGCTGGTGCCAGAACCTGCTCCTGGGTCAGCTGTTAACATGAGGAGCAAATGTAAGAATTTTTTGAGAACCAATGATACACAGTTTGTATAACTGTGCATTTAACAGCGTCACTGAGTGAACATACACTAACATGTTACACAGTAAGAAGGAAGTCCTAAATTAGCATTTTTTTATATCTAGCTACATCTTCAGCATCGTCTGTATCATCCGCATCCTCTTCATCATCACGGGAACGGTTTTCCGTGGTAACCACCCCTGACGACCAGCTTCCTACAGTGTTTCCAAGGAGACACCCCAGCATCTTCAACCAACAAAGTAACCTTGCCAAGAGCATCTCCACTAGCAACATAGCAGGGTGAGGAGAGCACACACACACACACACACACACACACACATGTGGTCGTTCATGTGGGGTGGTGTTTGTGTGTGCCTGAAGAATCTGACTCCAACATTCCCTCTCTGTTAGCTCTGTGTTTGGTCTCTTGTTAGATGACGACAGTTTCCTGAGAGTCAGTGTTGTTAAAACGTTCTTGTTCCTCGTAGGCTGGAGGACGTTCCACTGAAAGGCCTGAAGTTTCTGTCTCAGTCCACCGACTCGCTCCATCAGGGGAGCAAAGTCAATGCCTCGACTGAGTCACTCACCGATGAAGGTAGCAGCAGCATAAACACAACGTCCACGCAATATACACACAACATACACACGCACACACTGAAAACAAGTAGAGAGACTCCTGACTGGACAGAGTGTATTTGTTTGACAGAGCTGATCTAGCTGATGTCTGCATGTGCTGCTCTGAGTATTTCTGTGTGTGCGTGTGTGTGTGTGTGTGTGTGTGTGTGAAGGCACTGAGATGATGGACAGTCAGCTGATGGGAGAGTTTGAGTGTGACATTAAGGACCTGGAGGCTGATTCCTGGAGCAGCACAGTGGATAAGAAGTTCTTAAAAATGCTGAAGAAAGATGAAATCAAGAGACAAGACGTGATCTATGGTAAAATACGCTGTGACTCATGTTGGGAGAAAGACTTCTGCACACATTAAAGCTCCTGCCATGTCCATGCATGTGGAGATAAGAGTTGTTTCCCTCTACAGAGTTGTACCAGACAGAGTTCCACCATGTGAGGACACTGAAGATCATGTCTGAGGTGTACTACAAAGGCCTTCAGAGGGAGGTTCAGCTCGAGACTGAAACTCTGGACAAGGTGAGCGAGCTGAGGTGAGCTTTCACTGAAGGACATACACGATCATTAAAGTACCCGATTAAAGTCTCGTCTTTTGGTGATTTTCTGTAGATTTTCCCGGTTTTGGACGACTTGTTGCACTTGCACACACAGTTCTTCACCCAGCTCTTGGAGACGAAGAGAGCATCATCAAATCAAGGACAGAGCAACAACAGCATCCTCATCTGCTGCATCGGGGACGTCCTGGTCAACCAGGTAAACAGGAAGTAGAAGAAAAATAGATGCAGGGATGATGACACTGTTGGACTGGCAGACCGATCAGAGAGACAGTGAGACAGGATCAGTTGTACTGTTTTACAGTATAGAGTTCTTTTTGAAATTGGATACTTGCATATCAACATGCAGGTTGATATTTCTGTGAGGTTTCAAAGTCCTGACAGTGTGTGGAAGACGGAGGTAAAAACAGGACGCCTGCCTTCTCTGGGGAGCATCTGTTCATTTGAGTTGGACCGTTCTTGAGCAGGAGACATTGTGACGGACGCACTGGAGGAAAGGAACTGTAAAGAACTATATTCACCAGAGATCCAGCAGCTTGAAGGCTGGTTTTCCTTCCTCTTGTCTGAGTGGTGTTGTTCCTTTCAGTTTTCAGACTGCTGTGCCGATCGTATGAAGAAAGTTTATGGGAAGTTCTGCAGTCGCCACAGTGAGGCCGTTAATCTCTACAAAGACCTGCACGCCAAAGACAAACGCTTCCAGGCCTTCATTAAGGTCCGCTCTCATCGCCATTCTGTATATTTAACATGTTAGGGGATCTGCCTTACAGGTCATCTGCATGTTGTGTGTCTTTGTGTCTTTGCAGAGGACAATGAGCAGCAGCATTGTACGGAGGCTCAGTATTCCAGAGTGCATTTTGTTGGTCACTCAGAGGATCACCAAATATCCGGTTCTGATCCAGAGGATACTACAGCACACTAAAGGTGAGGTCTCACACACGTCCTGTGATATGTCCCTGAAAGACTCTGCTGTCACTGAATGGAACCAGAATCAATGTCACACAGGCAGATTTTGAAAAGTCTCACTGCAAGTGTTGAGTGTCGCTGCAGTACATGGAATAATGACAGAGAATCAGAGGAGCTGACCGTCAGTGCTGGATGTCTCTGTCCTCTGTGCTCTCACAGACTCGGACGGAGACCACAGCAGCGTGTGTGAATCACTGCGCTTTGTGAAAGAGCTGATTGCGGCTGTGGACAGCAAAGTCAATGAGCAGGAGAAGAAGCGCAGGCTGAAGGAAATCCACAGGTACACACACCTACACACAACTACACACTACACGTTAACCCCCAGCCCCACGCAGTCCTTCACTCTCTTCACTCTCAGATGGTCTGAGCTGAGGCTCAGAGGTCATTCTGTTCCTTGGAAACAGAAGTTCAGAAAACAACCTCACCACAAAGTCCAGTAGTAGCTGATGAAGATCATGTGATGTGGTTAAAAGTTCCAGACTGTGACTGTTTAACAACTCTACACTGATTTCACTCTGTCCAAATATTCCTAAAATCTTTAACGATATGAGGGACCAGTGTTGTATACTACAGTAATAATCACTGTTTTCTGAATTACCGGCAGTAATGTCAAACATATGGGACATATGGGATAAATGAGAGTTAACATATATTATTTAATTAATAAGCAATAAGCCTCGTAACAGCACAGCGCTGGATATACAGGATCGGTCCATACCTCTCTCTCAGTCCAACGTGTCTTTTACCAGTGCTCTTCTCTGTACCTCAGTGTAAACCTGAGTTTTCTGTGATCTCCAGTCGCACTGACAGTAAGTCCATCATGAGGATGAAGAGTGGTCAGATGTTTGCTAAACAGGACCTGATCAGAGGGAGGAAGCTGCTGCACGACGGAGCGCTGCAGCTGAAAAACTCTGCTGGACGACTGAAAGGTTCTCAGTCTCTGCTCTGAAAGACAGTCATCGCTTTGTTCTAATTATGTGTCATGCTGTGTTTATAATCTGCGCAGACAGATCATCTGTTTCCTTCATCTTGCAGATGTCCATGCCATGCTCCTCTCTGACGTGTTGGTCTTTCTTCAGGAAAAGGACCAGAAATACGTCTTTGCCTCTTTGGTAAGCAGCAGTCTGTGTCCTCAGTCCGTCCACATACTACGGACTCTGATGAGAATCGCGTTTAATTTGGAGCTCTTTGTCCACAGGACCAGCGCTCTACAGTCATCTCTTTACAGAACCTGATTGTCAGAGAAGTGGCTAATGAGGAGCGAGGTCAGCCATTTTCTTTTTCTCTCCATTCTTTCTGTTTGTGATCACATCCTTTCTTCTTACACAGCATTGCATCCATTTGTTAAACCTGTAGCAGCTGAATTTTCACACAGACTGTACTGATATGACTCAGCGAAGTGGACGAACGAAGGCTGAGCTGATGTGAAACAGTGATTCAGCGTTTTGTCTCCTGTAGGTCTCTTTCTGATCACAGCTGGTCCAGAGAGACCAGAGATGGTGGAGGTGTTGGCCAGCAGCAAGGAGGAGCGCAACACATGGAGAGCCATCATACAGGACGCCATGCACTGCATGTGAGGGCCCACGCACGCACGCACGCACACACACACGCATTTATTTTAGAATGTTCTGTGTTCTGTTGATTGGTCCAAACCTGAAGCAGAAAAAAACACTTTAAGAAGAAAAAAGACTTGTTGAATATTTGAAAATCACACTGTGTGTGTGTGTGTGTATTGGCAGGGAGAAGGACGAGGATGAGGGCGTCCCCAGTGAGACAGAAGAGGACAGGAGACAGCAGGAGAACAGAGCCAAGGAGATCCGAGGTGACCACCCACACAGTGTCGTGTTGTGTTGTGTTGTCTTGTGTCGTGTCGTGTCGTGTTGTGTTGTTGTGTTGTCTTGTGTCGTGTCGTCTTGTCTTGTGTCGTGTCGTGTCGTGTGGTATTGTGTCGTGTCGTGTCGTCTTGTCTTTGTCTTGTGTCGTGGTCGTGTGTGTTGTGTCTTGTCTTGTCTTGTCTTGTGTTGTGTCGTGGTCGTGTGTCTTTGTGGTTGTGTCGTGTCGTGGTCGGTGTGTGGTGTCTTGTGTTGTGTGTGTGTGTGTGGTGTCGTGTCGTGGTGGTGTGTGTGTGGTGTGGTGTCGTGTGTCGTGTTGTCTTGTCTTGTGTCGTGTCGTGTCGTGTGTGGTATTGTGTCGTGTCGTGTCGTCTTGTCTTGTGTCGGTCGTGTGGTATTGTGTCGTGTCGTGTCGTGTGGTATTGTGTCGTGTCGTCTTGTCTTGTGTCGTGTCGTGTCGTGTGGTATTGTGTCGTGTCGTGTCGTCTTGTCTTGTGTCGTGTCGTGTCGTGTTGTCTTGTCTTGTCTTGTCTTGTGTTGTGTCGTGTTGTGTCGTGTCGTGTTGTGTTGTGTCGTGTGGTATTGTGTCGTGTGGTGTCGTCTTGTCTTGTGTCGTGTCGTGTCGTGTCGTGTGGTATTGTGTCGTGTCGTGTCGTCTTGTCTTGTGTCGTGTGTCGTGGTGTGTCGTGTCGTGGTCGTGGTGGTATTGTGTCGTGGTCGTCTTGTCTTGTGTGTGTGTCGTGTGTGTGGTGGTATTGTGTGTGTCGGTCGGTCGTCTTGTCTTGTGTCGTGTCGTGTTGTCTTGTCTTGTGTTGTGTTGTGTCGTGTCGTGTTGTGTGGTATTGTGTCGTGTCCTGTTGTCTTGTCTTGTGTGTGGTCGTGGTCGTGGTCGTGTGGTCGTGTTGTGTTGTGTCGTGGTCGGTCGTGGTGGTGTGTGTGTGTGTGGTGTGGTGTGGTGGTGTCGTGTCGTGTCGTCTTGTCTTGTGTCGTGTCGTGTCGTGTCGTGTCGTATTGTGTTGTGTCGTGTCGTGTCGTGTGGTATTGTGTCGTGTGGTATTGTGTCGTGTCGTGTCGTGGTCGTGTGTCGTGTGTTGTGATATTGTGTGTGGTGTTGTTGTCTTGTGTGTGTGTGTCGTCGGTCGGTGGTCGTGGTGATATTGTGTCGTGGTCCTGTGTGTCTTGTTGTGTCGTCGGTCGGTCGTGGTCGTGTGTGTGTTGTGTGTGTGGTCGTGGTGTGTGTGGTATTGTGTGTGTGGTATTGTGTCGTGGTCGTGTTGTCTTGTGTGTGTGTCGTGTCGTGTGTGTGTGTGTGTGTGTGTCGTGTGTCGTGTCTTGTGTGTGTCGTGTCGCGGTCGTGGTCGTGTCGTGTTGTGTGTGTGTGTGTGTGGTGTGTGTGTGTGGTGTGTGTGTGTGTGTGTGTGTGTGTGTGTGTGTGTTGTGTTGTGTCGTGTCGTGGTCGTGGTGTATTGTGTCGTGTGTCGTGTCGTGTGTGTGTGTGTGTGTGTGTCGTGTCGTGTCGTGTCGTGTGTGTGTGTGTGTGTGTGTGTGTGTGTGTGTGTGTGTGTGTGTGTGTGTGTGTCGTGGTGTGTGTGTGTGTCGTGTGTGTGTGTGTGTGTGTGTGTGTGTGTGTGTGTGTGTGTGTGTGTGTGTGTGTGTGTGTGTGTGTCTTGTGTGTGTGTGTGTGTGTGTGTGTGTGTGTGTGTGTGTGTGTGTGTGTGTGTGTGTGTGTGTGTGTGTGTGTGTGTGTGTGTGTGTGTGTGTGTGTGTGTGTGTGTGTGTGTGTGTGTGTGTGTGTGTGTGTGTGTGTGTGTGTGTGTGTGTGTGTGTGTGTTGTGTGTGTGTATGTGTGTGTGTGTGTGGTGTGTGTGTGTGTGTGTGTGTGTGTCGTGTCGGTGTGTGTGTGTGTGTGTGTGTGTGTGTGTGTGTCGTGTGTGTGTGTGTGTGGTGTGTGTGTGTGTGTGTGTGTGTGTGTGTGTGTGTGTGTGTGTGTGTGTGTGTGTGTGTGTGTGTGTGTGTGTGTGTGTGTGTGTGTGTGTGTGTGTGTGTGTGTGTGTGTGTGTGTGTGTGTGTGTGTGTGTGTGTGTGTGTGTGTGTGTGTGTGTGTGTGTGTGTGTGTGTGTGTGTGTGTGTGTGTGTGTGTGTGTGTGTGTGTGTGTGTGTGTGTGTGTGTGTGTGTGTGTGTGTGTGTGTGTGTGTGTGTGTGTGTGTGTGTGTGTGTGTGTGTGTGTGTGTGTGTGTGTGTGTGTGTGTGTGTGTGTGTGTGTGTGTGTGTGTGTGTGTGTGTGGTGTGTGTCGTGGTGTGTCGTGTGGTGTGTGTGTGTGTCGTCGGTCGTGTGTGTGGTGTGTGTCGGTCGTGTCGTGGTCGTGTGTGTGTGTGTGTGTGTGTGTCGTGTCGTGTCGTGTTGTGTGGTATTGTGTCGTGTCGTGTCGTGTCGTGTGTGTGTGTGTGTGTGTGTGTCGTGTGTCTTGTGTGTGTGTCGTGTGTGTGGTCGTGGTGGTGTGTGTCGTGTCGGTGTGGTGTGTGTCGTGTGGTATTGTGTCGTGTCGTGTCGTATTGTGTCGTGTCGTGTGGTATTGTGTCGTGTCGTGTCGTATTGTGTCGTGTCGTGTGGTATTGTGTCGTGTCGTGTGGTATTGTGTCGTGTCGTGTCGTGTCGTGTTGGACAGGTCCTGAATCATTCGTATTTTATTCCAGAGCTTCTACGAAGGAAAGATGATCAGATCATCTGTTTATTGGAGGAAAAGGTCCACATCTTCAGAGAGCTGGGCGACTGTAATCCCGCCCCCGAGGATACAAACCCACCAATCAAAGAGTGGATGTTGTTCAGAGCTGCACCTGATGATGTCACAAAGGGGGAGCCAATCATAAAGGACGCCTTGAGAGAAGGTGAGCAGGAGAATTGTACTGTGCAAGTGTCAGATATGAAAAGTTAACACTGTGTGTAATGTTGTCTTCCTGTCTCCAGTGGAGAGCCTGCATGCTTTGGTCAGCAGTGGTCTCGGTGGAGCAGGCTGCAGTGCTTCAGCCGGCCCCACAGGGGGCAGTGTGGGGCCAGTCTGTCTGCCCCGGAGAGCTGAGACGTTCGGAGGCTTCGACAGTCATCAGATGAACACCAGCAAGAGTAAGACATGTACACTCCAACATGTAGGTTATTCAACACGCAGGAAGGTGGAAGATCAGTTTATGAATGTTATGATATTCTCTTGCTCCTGACAGCCGGGGTAAAACAGCCGGGGTGATCACCTGACTCACCTCTCTGTCCTTCATTCCTTCCTCTCCTCTTCTTCTGTGTCCTCAGATGGAGAGAGGGAAGAGGGGGATGAATCACTGGACCTCCGCAGGACTGAGTCAGACAGTGTTTTGAAGAAGGTGTGTGTGTTTGTGTGTGTGTGTGTGTGTGTCTGCACGTCAGACATTCACTCTGCCAGCATTATGTTACATGGCTGTGTGGAGGTTAAATGTGCTCGAAATGTTAATATGCTCTTTGTGTGTGTGCGTGTGTGTGTCTGTGTGTGTGTCTCTGTGTGTGTGTCTCTGTGTGTGTGTGTGTGTGTCTCTGTGTGTGTGTGTGTGTCTCAGGGGGCCACTGCCAGCCTACAGATGTTGCTAAAGAGAAACAATGAGGTAAGTATATGAGTTGCTTGCTCTGAGCTTTGCCCAGTTCCTAGCATCATAGTTTGGAGAAACTGAGACAGAAATGTCTTTGTCCAGAGATCTGTCTGTGACATAATGTCATAGCGTTGTCATTTCATGCTGTGTCTCTCCAGCTGGTCCAGCACAGTGTGACACATCTTCACGACCTGCTGATTTCACTCCAGGTACCAGAAACACACCTACACATCCACAGTTATCATGTTTTCACTTTACTTTTATTATAATTCAGCCAAAACCGTTCTCACCTGCTTCTAGGCTGTGGTGGTCCAGCAGGACTCGTTCATCGAGGACCAGCGGCAGGCCCTGAATGAACGGCTTGCTGCCAACTCCTCCAGACACTCGTCCTCTTCCTCGCTCTCGTCCTCGTCCTCCTCCCGCCCCTCCTCCCTCATCGAGCAGGAGAAACACAGGAGTTTGGAGAGACAGCGACAGGAGGCGGCCAGCCTGCAGGTTTACTCAGTCTGCCTTCTTTTCATATCATCATTCATGTTCTGTTTGTATTATACAGCCCCACCCCTATGCCTTACAGCCTCACCGTCAGTATAACATCTACACACCTCTGTGGTTGCTTTCAGAAACAACAGGCTGCATACCAGGAAGAAAAGAGGAGGAGAGACAAGGAGTGGGAGCTGAAGGAGAAAGGTCTGGCAGAGCGGGAGAAGAGGCTCGGGGAGGAAGAGGAGGAAACCAAGAGGAGGCACCAGGAGCTGCAGGAGGAGAGAGAGATTCTGCAGAGGAAGAAAGACGAGTACCAGCGAGAGCTGGAGAGGCTGAGGGAGGCACAAAGGAAGCTGGAGAGGGACAGGGAGGCCATAAGGAGAGACACTGAGAGACTGGAGGCCATGAGGAGAGATGAGGTAAGGGTTTGGGACCCCAGGCAGAGTCCACACATTGAATATAAACGGGGCTGAACACAAGGGCAGCATGCTAGTCCAGTGCTGTTTACTTTATTCTCCTGTTAACAGCAGCACAGCTCATCTCACCCCCTGGTCCTCTCTCTGTGAGCTTCGCTCAGGGCGGGCTGAGCACACCAAACACCATGTAGTCCACAGAGTTACAGCTGTAACGTGTGCCACAGTAACAGCTGGCAGGGGTCAGTGTGTGCACACCCACACTGGTGTGAGAAGAGGTCTGATCAACCAAAAACAGCTGTGAGGCTGTGAATGCCCCCACAGGTGAAGTGTCCAGACCGGGATTCGAACCTGGAACCCTCTTGCTGTGAGGCAACAGTTCTAACCACTGCAACCTGGGTCTTATTTTGTAATAATGATATTGCACTCTCCAACCTCCAAGAGGCGGGAGAGCTCACTGACACCTAGACACTGGTCAGGCCATACCTCAGACCACAGGCCACAGGAAGTGGCCTAACAAGGCTGCCTTACCCACAGGTTAGACAGAGTTAAGAGGAAGCAAAGGTTAACAGTGAGATGCATCTGTTATGTTACCAGCGATAAGTCTAAAATTATAATTGACTGATAGTTATAATAAGAAAAAATTATGATTTGTGTCTTGGCTCAGTGAGGACGGAGAAATCATTAGCAGCTACCTTTTAACTTGCGTACAGCAGGACGGCCCCATGGGAAAAGAAAGCTGAGACACTGCCAAGAACTGGACTGGAGAGTGTTTCTCAGTCAACAGAGGCAAAATAATTCCTGCTGTTTAAAATCCCTTCAGTGAGATGATGACCTCTTCCCGTGTACAGAGATCGGGTCATTGAGGCCCCCCGCCTTCGACCACTGCCCACAATACGCCTGCCGCCTTTCGGGGAGTCGGTTTCCCCCGGAAGAGCTACAGGAAGTGTCCAGGGAGAGGGAGGTCTGAACATCCCCTGGACTGCTGCCCCCGCGACCCGGCCCCGGATAAGCGGTTGAAGATGAATGAATGGTTCAATGAGATGATATTTAAGCAAAGGACCACACGTGCTAGATGCAGTTCATCGGTCTGCTGCTAATCGTTGTCAGGTTGAATTTTTTCCAGTCTGAGTTTGGTTGGCTGATGCCACTGTGTTGACACCACTGACACATGCACATCGTGGTGAGGTCAGCGAAAGACTTTGATCTTTCTAAGACTTTTTAAGATCCTCTTCAAATGATTTCAGACCAGTGTTCACTTCCTGTGGTGGTGTGCAGGTTTTACAGGTTTCTGTGGTTAGATGTTCTGAGGTGCTGGTCATATAGTCACTGAGTCTTGGACCCAGAAACACAAGCAGAACTTCCTTCAGGATGTGCCTGCTGGGTTAAAGATAAAATACTTGGTCTTTATTCTGTGATACTGTGCATTTTTTGCAGTTGGAGCAGCTTCAGAGGTACCAGCGAACTCCCTCCACCACCTCTGAGGATTCCGTAAGGTTCCCCAGCTCTGGGTCGCTGGATCTGGATTCAAAAGAAGCAGGAGAACAACCTAAAGAGGTAAGAAAAAAATAAATAAAGCGCTCCTCAGAATAAGCACAGAGAGAGGAGGTGTGTTTGTGTAATTGTAGTTTGGTGGGTTGCTATAAGACCAACAAGAACTATAAGAAGTTCCCTTTTTCTGGATGTTCTACAGGTGGAACTTTCATCCTCTGCCCCTACCAAAGAACCTTTCCTCCGCCTCGGATCTAAGAGGATGGGCAAAAACTTCAACCCTTTCTCCTCGTCATCCTCTAAATCTCAGGGAGCAGAGAAGTCCCAGGAGTGCCAGCTCCCCACCAGACTGCTGCAGCTGGCCAAACCCAAAGAGAAGAAAGACAAGAAGAAGAAGAAGCAGAAGGGGAAAGGAGGGGAGCAGACACAGACAGGTACGATGAACGTATGAGCAGGTCGTCTTGTTTCCTCACATGGAGTGTTAGAGAAAGGATCAAACAACAAAAATGAGTTTCACAGCAGTGAGTGCACAATTAAAAATGTATGTAGTGGACTGTTTGCTGGACAGCAGTGTCTTTCTGTCTCCTTAGAAAACAAAGCTGCAGTGATGTCGGACCCTCAGAATGATGGAGACATCTTCTACTGTTGAGGACCTGGATGAATCACATGTGAACTCCTGACCTTCCTGAGGTACCAGAAAGCAGGACCCAGAGTGGTCTCCCGACTCTGTCCCAGCATGCCAAAAAGACTCGACCACGTCTGGAGCATCATGTGCGCGGAGCCCCCTGGATTCTCAGTATGACACACATACTGACCCTCATGTGTCCCAGGTAAACAAAGGTAATGGCACCAAGTGAGGTCATGGTGAGGCAATGATTAAATCAGGAGGATTTTAATTGACAAATGTGCCAAGAATAACCCCACCCCCCCACACCCCCACCTTCCATCAGTCACAGATGTGATGGAAACCCAATGAGGAACACACCATAGCAGTGTGAGGGACACTGCTGAACCAGTTGTCAGTCAGAGATCATGTGTTAGGCCATGTCACATGGTGCTTCAAGTCAAATCTCTTCAAGACTTTGACATGTAAAAAACA
Source organism: Toxotes chatareus (assembly GCA_016801885.1). Lineage (NCBI taxonomy): Eukaryota > Metazoa > Chordata > Actinopteri > Toxotidae > Toxotes > Toxotes chatareus. The sequence goes on along the minus strand of CM028902.1, from coordinate 25,507,297 downwards.
TTAGCTTTAATATGAACCAACAATAAGTTGTCGTGGTGCTGGTGACTGCTGAGTTTCAGTGAACCCTTCCACAGTCAGGCTCCTAGGCTGAACATCTGTAGGATCCTTCACTCTAACGTGCGTTTTGTGTCCCTGCATCTGGTTTAACTCCTGTTTTATCAGTCACGGTCCGCTGAGTGCTCAGTGGACCGTGACACGAGAGTGGGACTGATCACTAACCACCTAAAGTCGTGCCTTAATTATCTGATATAGTCTCTGTGCAATGAAGTGCGTGCTCACAGCAGGTGTTTTAACTCGGCTTTTGTTAGACAATCACCTGCAGTCTGTAGAAATTCCTTTGTAAATGACCATGGCAATCACAAAGTGATACCAGCCAGTATGTGAAAGACTGTCAGTATTAAAAATCCTTGATCACCTCGAATCATCAGCGAATGTGACAATCATCACAGTGCAACTGCTACTGCAGCACAACAGCATCAGGTTTTAACACGCACTTCATATTGTGTCATTTGATACTGATTATAGAGAAAATATGAACATACTGAAGGATAAGCTTTTTGAAATGTAAGTAAATATTCTTTTATAATTGCAAACTTTACTCTTCATGTATGTTGAAGTGTCTGTACATACAGAGCCTCCTAAGTCCTGACAGAGTCACAGTTTTTATCTTGTTTACATGACTTTGGGGGACGTTAGGGGCTCTGTACATAGGCTTACTTACAGATACTGTTCAACTGTTTTCACAATTTTGTATGAAATGGATTCATTACACATGTACAGCATCTATTTTCCTGTCATTAGTATCAAATGATTCAGTTCTTTCCAGGAAAAGTCCTTGTAACTGACTTTAAATGACAGAGGTGTAAAATAAAGCGTTATTTTACACCAGGACAGGGTCAGAATTTAGTATTACTGAATACAGACTTCTACTGGCTTTACATTGAGATGATATGATCATTGAATGAGGTTCTGTTTATTTTTGTTTTAGATAGCTGATGAGCTTTTCTCTTTAACGCCCTGTGCATCAGTTCGACTGAGCTCCAGAGGTCATGCTTTTGCCTTGGAAACATACAGTACGTTGACAAAATGATCTAACCTCCAAATTTAGAAGCTCTTCCGGAGCTTTCAACCACATTACACAGTCTTCATCAGCACATCGAGTTTGCCATGGAACCACAGATATTCTGACTTGATATGATTCTGAGCACCTCTCAACATCCACATTGACTTTAAATATTGTGATGCTGAGTTTAGTCATATAACCAAGCCCTACTTTGTATACAGTGGTGAAAAGTAACTATCACATTTAATCAAGTACTGTATACTTAAATACATTTTTGAGGTACTTGTACTACGCTTGAGTATTTCCACTTTATGCTACGTAATACTTCCACTCCACCACATTTCAGAAAATGAAGAAATATTGTACATTCTACTCCACTACATTTATTTGACAGCTTTAGTTACTGATTACTGATGATGTAACAAACTTTGAACATACAATGCACTGTTAAAGATTAAACCACTGTGTGTCTGAGCTTCACCACACAGTCATTTTTCCCTTTAAACTTCTCACATGCTTTAATTTAAATACATGTTCAAATGATCCAACATCTCATCAATAATCCAAGATTCAAGAAAAACTCCAAAGTCCAAAAACTGAAAACAGATTTGGGTTTTTTTTTCATCTTTTATTAATCACCAAACATCTCCTCAGATTTATCTGGTGTCCCTGTTTATAAAACTGTATTTAAAGTGGTTGAAAGTGGCTCCACCTCCAGCAGCTACAGCAGCAATATGCTGTAATGCTTCACTATTAATAATCTAATGATGTCACATAGTAATAATTCAGTCAGAGGGACCAAACTATGCAGGACTTTTACTTGTAATGGAGTATTTTTACATTTCTGTAATGGTACTTTTACTGAAGTAAAAGATCTGAATTCTTCTTCCACCGCTGTTTGTAGAATGTTTTCCAGTGTGAGACAATCACTGAGTTTACAGTCTATTTTGTAAAGAAATGGTGTGAGGAAAAAAAAAAGAATCATTATAGACAGGAGCAGAGATTCAGCGACGGCTTGTAGTACTGTAACCTGTTATCTGCTGCCTGGGACTTTAATTAGCTCAGTTAGAGAGAAAAGCAGATACATGCCTCTATTTCAAATCTGCCTTGGTCCTTGTGAATATATTTGATTGTTAAACACACTTTTGTCCTCCGCCTCCAGTTGACATACTAGTTTTCAGGAGTGGAAATTTTATTTAAATAATGCCAATAAAGCCGCCAAATCATGGCATACATTATTACAAGGCACACTGCAGAGTAATATTATAGAAACAAAGCCAACAGTTTATATCATGAGCAGCACTTGGCAACAGTGAGGAGAAAAAACCTTGTAACAGCAAGAAACCTCAGACAGAGCCAGACTCGGTGAGTGGGCCGTCTGCCTCAGCTGGCTGGTCCGTGGGTTTCTCCCTCCTTCAGTGTCCCTCAGTGGGTTTCAGTGTCTGTAAGTAAAATCTAGACAGAGTTTGATTTTGCTGTCAGAGCTGTTCTCCATTGTTTTTCACTTTACAGTTAAACAGTTAAGTGCACAGTCTGCAGCTTTTGGATCTCTGAAACTAAATAAGCTAAATCACAGAAATCACAGAAGAGTCTGATCATAGAGTCTAATGGTCTGATGAGGAGGTCAAAGCTGAACTCTGGAGTTCTGCTGAGGATGCTTGGAAGCCTGTCTCTCTCCTCCTCCATATTGTTTCCATCTAGTATGAGGTTTACTGAAACATCAGGAATTTTACAAAGTCACATAAAACCTTTTTTTGCACTGTATGTCACAGCTTTTTTTTTTTTTTTTTTAAATGTATTTGTACTAAAAACAAGGTACAATGTTTATTTTTCTCATTTTATGTACAAAGAAAAAAAAGGGCAAAGCAACAAATGTAAATATGTTTTCTGTACAAATTTGAACTTCCAAAGTATTGACGACTGTGGATTTTATTTAGTCGGATGGTTGATTAATTTTTTTTTAAATAATGAAGCTTTATTTATCTGTCCTCTTCCTGTTTTTGAATGTACAGTAATTTTCTCTCCTCATTAAATGACTATACTGTTTGTCATGAGATGCATGGTGTATGATTCTTTTGATGGGGGGGCGGGGTTGGACAGCACACGCATGAATAGGTGGGTTTCACGTGACGTCACGACGCAGCGACGCGAAGGCGCCAAATTCAGATGGAGGGCAGGAAGTGTTTCAGTCATTAGCTGTCTGACACACCGAGAATCTACCGTGTGGAAAAATGCCTGTGTTCAGTTTACCGGCGCTCAGATCGTTGCAATAGAGAAAAAAGTTATTATATGGTACCAAAAGTAGTCGCACACAAAGGAGAGGAATATAAACAACTTACAGAACAACGCTGTAAAAGGTGGATCTTCAACGTACGTCTGCGGTCGGGAGGAGCAGTCTGCTAACGCCGTGTCTGCAGTGAACACTTCGTCAAAGGTATGTTAGCTAGCTAACTTGGTTTTGTGGCTGTGTTTATATCATTAGCTTGTCGCTTAATGCTCATTTACATAGTAATAATTATTAAGTTGCCGGTAGTCTAATATGGACTTCATTGGACTTTTTATTCTGCCTTAGCGTTTTAGGGGACGTTGGCTCAGTAGTTCAAATGCTATTTCGCTGTCATGTCATACATTAGTATTTCTATGTAACGGACAAATAAACCCTCTTGTATCCCTGTAAGATCTGTTTGTTGACATTATAGCCGCTATTGCTAGCTGCTAACTACACATAACCAGTGTAAAAATAAACACCAAACGATAATCGTCTTGGAGCCGTTTGGTACCGAGGCTGTGGACCCACCCGCTCACACACAAGTTATATTCGTCCTGGCTTTTGTAGGCTTTCATTTGCTGTTTCGTATAATAAGCGGTCTGAAGTATGAGATCATTGGTGATATCAACAGCCTCGACTGTCGGCAAATCTTTAACGTCCGTTGAAAACTCGCTCATCTTCATGAGGTACGGGTCACGTCCAACATATTGTTTGATTAATTGTGTCTATCTCCGTCTCTCTAAACCCGTACAATACGGACTCTCTGCTATGACACTGACTCCACGGGTGATTCCCTGCCGGCTGCTCTGCTAACTGGCTGCAAACGGTGGAATGTCGCTGTGTGGAAATACTTTGCAGTAGAAACACAATAAAGCGAGACAGCAATGGGCAATATTTGCAACGGGCAATGTTTGCAAAGCCGTTGTACAGAGGGGCGGAAGCTCCGTCGCTGCCTACGAGTGGTAATAAGTAGCGATTAGCTCAATGCTATCATAATATGGAGAATCCCATTGACGGGCTAGCGCATTAGCATCGGTCGCGCTATTAACTTTTACACCCAAACGATAAACCAAATTGGGACACCATAACAAGGAGACGCGCCTCTCCTGCCTCTGCGACCATGGCTGTGGTGCCCTGATGAGCAAGGCACCGATTCACCCCAGCTCCTCACTAGGAAGCCACCTGCCCCAGTGTCTCTAGTGCATGTGCATGCTTGTGTGTACTTATTACTTTTACTGAAGTAAGATTCTTGATATAGTACTTCCACTTTGACTTGAGTAAATGTTTTGCGGGATATTTGTACTTTTACTTAAATACTAAGCTTCAGTACTTCCTCCACTACTGCCAAACCCACAGCAGATAGCAGGGACGGCATTTCAGCTGTAAAAACTCCACATCTGGAGAGCAATGCTTATGAACTGTCCGTGTGTCTCCACACCACGAGTTGTTAATAAACACACGAGACACATCGCCTTTGGCCTTACGGAGGCTGCAGTCCGGTGTCCTCGGTGTACGGAGTGAGTCTGTAACTGAGCGGCTGGTTCTGGGCCTTTGAGAAAGTTAGAGCGCAGCACTCTCTTGTTTCCCGGTGTGTTGTGATCCTGGCTCTCAGCTCGTCCAGTTTGTCCTCCAGGGACCGCACGTTAGCTAGCGCGAGCTGTTAGCCTAGCATGGAGCCCTCCCCTCTTCGCTTGCCATGTTTACAGCGCGCTCTCCTGGGGTCAGCTCACTGACTCATGGTCGGGGCTGTGTGAGTTGGTGATATGGAACATCAGGCTGTCTGACCCAAACTTATCCAAAGCGCGTTGTGATGCTTTGTCTTTGTCTCTCGTCCGTGTCAGTGATGTCTCCTCCTGTATCAGCTGACACCATTTCCCAAACTGGTACTCAACATGTCAGACACAGCACCTTAGCAATATTCATTAAACAGCCTTAAACACACAGTAACAAAAACGCCTTTTATTCCTTCATGTTCAATTTAAAACCATCCACAGCTTCCTAACATCTGGAGCTCTGACCAGAATCTTGGAGCTAACAGCTAATTCTGCTCTCTGAGCTAACCTGCAGGTTTCCAGATGAGCATTTTGCATCTGGTTTAATGAGAAAAAAATTCAAATTACCAGAAAATGTGTGAATGTGACAGGATCTCTTCAATTACTCATACATGCCAGTTAAAAAAAATCTGATCCATTCTCTGCCTGTGCATGTGCTGTGCTGTCACAGAGAGCCACACTGTTTACCACAGTATGGCTAAAAGTTTGCTAGTGTGTGTATTGGAGATGGGCAGTGTGTCTGGAGAGCAGCTTAGGTTTCAGGCCTTTTGGAAAGTGCTATTTCAGCCATGTACGGCATGACAAGTGCACAGACTATCAATGAAAGCTCATGTTACACACTCGGTGTTGATGGATAGTGGCATACGACAGAAGAGCTGCTCTCCAGCCAGTGTGGAGAGGGACTCGCTTTCAGTGTTGGAGTTGAGCTGTTTTGAAGTAGAAACTAGAAACTAGTTCTGGACAAGTCAGAGGGCGATTACAATGAGCAGCAAGGTAAACTCTCTCCTTGACCCAGTGACAGTTATGTGAAGAATGAAAAAAGAAAAATTAAAACCCCGCCTTCTTTTACACCTCCAGTCACCTGGCCAATCACAGTGCACCTTGTCTGAAGCATACTGAGGCCCTTCATCCTTACAATGCCCAACTTCATCCAGTGGAACTGCAGAACAGCTCTTTGCAAGACTTGACGTTTTAAATTTATCACTGCAATATGTTTTAGTCACTGAGGATATCAAATATATAATGTAATAATAGTCTACCAAATACACACACACACACACACACACCACGTTCCATCCTTTTCCATGGAGCATGTCCAGCAGTGTATGTACATGGCAGCTCCAAAAAAAGTCGAGAGCTGAGACTTCATTATTTCATGTCTGACGTCATATGATTATGACTGACAGTTATACCTCAGCAGCAGGTACTTTAGACCTTAATCATTCTCACTGAATGTCATTTACAAGCCTCTGGGTTGTGCCTGAGACATGTCCATGATCATCAGCTGTCTACAAAAGCCACAGATTACCTGAGGATCCCTTTAAATGAAGGACTGTGCTGTATATCTAAATATCCAATCCTGCTGCCAACACCCCACCATGCCGAATCCACTTACAGATAGACACCCTGGTTCACCCCCGCTTGTCGTTCCTGACTGTCTGCAAAGTTGATGCACGCACCATTTTATCTGATCCACTTGAAAAGGATCCAATTCAAGTGATGAAGCAGGGGTATTTTCACTCTGACTGAGTTACACCAAAGGCTATTTCAAGCAGTATCAGCCATGTCCTCCTGGCAATTGACTGTGCAAATGAAGGGCAAAGAGAACCCTGAGGCTTAATGAATGAGGGAGAACTATAATTCTGCCTTTTCAGTCTTTTGCTTTGTCTGTTACCCTGTCTAATGCATGTGGAACAACAAAATGCTTATTAATGTGATGATCAAGAATCTTTTCATTGAAATAAATGAAAAACTCACCAGCACATCTTATATTCTCCTTGTTCACAGACACTCTATCACTAAGCGTCCTCTATAATGAAAGCAAACAAACTTACTTAAATAAAATTTGAAATCAAAAGTTTCCAACATCATAGAACCCTTGAGTTACCTGTTGTAGCTACTGAGTGAGAACCGTTGCTCAGCAACTGTTAACCTGAACGGGTTTCACTGGAAGAAATTATTTTTACTGCTGACTAACATTAGCCTACTGAGAAGTATCAAGAAGTACTGGAAACTGGAAGCAGGACTTTAGATTTTTTATTTTAGAAATATTCTAACATGACTGTGACTTGTATGACATTCTACTGTAAACCTGAACTTAATTGTTTAAGACAAAAATCTTTCTGATATTGTGGCATAAGCAGTAAGATATTTAGTTGTTTGTGTTTAGGCAGTTTGCTGTATCCCCTCTTGCCCAGTTGCTACCTGGGACAATACTTCGTGCTAACAGCCTTTTTAACCCTGCACTAGATTTACCCACCATTAAACTTAATTTCAGGCTGAAATTTAAGCCCCAGATCTGTACCTGTTGACTCAAACTGAGTAATATGAGACAGGACCAGAGCGTGGTTCACATGCCAAGATGATGTTCTGTTAAGCCTCGGAGATGACAAGTATGTCTCAGTATGACTCTCTCTACCTCTGAAGCTAAGACTACTGAAAGTCAAACAGCCATCAGCTACAAATACGGCAGTGATCAGTATTCTAACAAACCCCATAACACCTAAATCTTATTTCCCTTTGATTCAGGGCACCACAAAAGCAGAACATTTCTAAACCAAATGGGTTTCCTACCTGGATCAGGTGGATGCACTTACAAAACACACCTGCAATCACACTTCAAACAGTGTGCTTACAGTTAAACAGCCAGTGAGTAAAGTGTGTTTTAAACTGCTTCTTGAAAGCGCAGCAGGACAGGACCTGCCCCATACTGGCAGTGCAGTATGGGGGTAGAATAGAAATGTGTCTGTGAGAACATTCAATGCCCTGAGCCACTGAGGAGGGGCAGGAGCTGGCACACAGTGGGTTCTTTCTGTCTGTAGGTAACTGACTGCAGTATTCTACTCCAGCTGAAAATGAGATAATCATAACTGAGTGGGGCCAAAGAGGGACGCTCATTGCTTTTAGTCATTTGGCTTAAGTTGGGTGTCATCAGCATAGTAGTGCAGAAGATGAGACTGAATTTCTGATGGAAGAGAAGACTATAGCTGGGCCTGAGATTCTGACTCAAGATGAGAATGCTTTGGTCTACTGTATCAGACGCTGTACTGAGAAGATTGCACAGTTCCCTGTATCAGCTATCACTGGCCCACTTGCTATCATTCTGATACTGATAGCTGCTTGTGCAATGTTTCCTAGGCTCCAGGAATCCAGGGGAGCAGAATACTCCCAGGGAAACTCTCCCTGTAGTTCTCCAGTGTCCACATGTCAGTAGCAAGCAGGAAATAAACTTGTCTGTTGGCGCTGGGTACTCTGGCAAAGCCCCTCTCCTGTGGAACCAGCTGCCAGTCTGGGTTCAGGAAGGAGACACCCTCTCTGATTTTTAACTTAGGCTTCAAATTTGACAAAGCTTATAATTAGTTGTGGTTCCAGTTTTAGTTATGATGACTAAACCTATAGTTAGTCACAATTATTTCTATAGACACTGTTAAAGTTCAGGATAAAGCCCATAGTAGGACTGGCTCAGGCAACTGAACCATCCCTTAGTTATGCTGCTATAGGCCGAGGCTGCTGGGGGACTTCCCATGATCCTCTGCACACGTCTCCTCTCTTTCGCTCCTCAGACCCACTCTCACATTTATTACCCTTTATTCCATGTCATTAGATCTTTGTCCTCTCTGTCCCCTCGTCCTGTGCCTGTCTCTCTCTGGTCTCTCTGTCTCTGCACCTGTCTGCAGGTGTCTCTGGCTCCGGAGCTGCTTGTTCTCTGTCTGTGGTCCTACTCCAGCAGGGTTTGGTTTGGGTCGGATGTTTTTGCAGATTGCATATGTGGGTGATGTCTCATTAAAGGGCTTTGTGATGCTTCCACAGTATTTCACCTTGATTTGGCACATCTTACATACGGCTTTGCTTTTGTCCATTTCCTGACCAGGTCAGGTCAAGTTGGCATTATTTATGTCTGCCGGATGCTCTGTCTTACAAAGCTCTGAAAATGCTCTCACCAGATGTGTCAGTGTCACAGCATTGTCTGGAGTCTGAGTTCTCTGCATTGTTACTGTGATGTGTGGCAGCTCAGCACTCACTGGTCCGTGTGTGTGTGAGAAAGAGAGAGTGTGTGTGGACATTACAACACGTTGCTGTCTGCTTAGACAGAATGGCAGCAGATAACTGTTCACTGACCCACTGGGAGATTCCTGTCAATACTGTTCAGTCAGGCCAAATCCTCCAAGTTTACAGAGCTGGTGTGGTATCAGAGCTGTGCCTTACAGTGACAAGAACCACACGGCAACAGCATGAACCGGATCACTGAATGCTCCACATTAGACTAAATGATCTGAACAGTGCACTCTAGTGTGAGCTACTTGGCAGCATGTTTAAACACACACACATGTGCTTGACAGACTAATCAGACTTTAAGTCCAAAATGTAAAACTAAAAATACTTTCCCTTACAGTGGTGTCATGTGTAGTTTATAGTAAAAACCATGGTCTCCAAGATCACACCTAAACACAAAAAAGTGATGAACCTGGCTGCAACATGCTGTTTAGTGCTTTGTTTTTTTTTGTTTATTTTGGCATCATAATTGCATGACTGAGATACTACTGCAGACAGCTGCTGTTAACTTAATCTTAGTCTTTTGCTTATTATTAGCCTGCCAATTCAAATCACTGTCCCCTCCCTGCTTCATCACTTATTTATGTCCCCTGGAAAGTCTTCTGTTAGTGTCCATGCTATTTGTAGCATATCTCTGAATTTGGTTGTGTTTGTTTTGAAGGTTGCATAACGACTGTTCCTATGGGGACAAGTTAACATACAGGAGTCAGCGCTGACTGGTCAGATGTTAGACCAACTTTATGAATAGTTTCATCATGTTCAGGACATTATGTGGCAGTCAGCAAAACATCTAGCTAAGTAGTATTAGAGGATACCTGATGTCGTAGCTTGTAATAAGCGTGTTATTAAGCTATGTAGGTGGATGAACACAAATAGTTTGTGTTTTGATTGAGTTCATTTACTTATTCGTGTGGTGTGGTGATGTATACACACTGGTGTACAGTGTAGACCTGCAAATATTCTTCTCTTAATAGATTGAAATCAGTGTATATGAACCTCAGTGATGCACAGTAACACAGCTGATGAGATGTTCTCCTCTCTGCTGATCAGGGGACAGCAGATGTTTAGGGCTCCATGCCTTCATGAGCCACTGTGTGCTTCAAGGTCACAGTATCAGTAGATATCAGTGGAAAAGCTAGTGTTAAGACTGAGTCTGTCAACCAGGCCTGGACCCAAAAGCAGGCAGGGGAAAAGGAAAGGAGCAGTTTAAACAGTTTATTAACAAAGTCCGAAAACAAAAGAAAGTGAAGATGAGACGGAGGAGGGATTCCTAGGCGGGGTGGGGGGCGGCTGGAGGGGAATAGTAGATTCACGTGAGGGAAACTCCAGTGGAAACTGTGGGTAGAGAGAGAGCACAGTGGTTAGCAGGTGGCAGAGGGAAAGGTCTAAAACACAGGTGAGAAAGTCCATAAGGTATTTCAAAAGGAAGCGCACACAGACCTAGTCACTACGGGAAATGACGGATGGAACGAACGAGGGTGGACAGGAACGCACACCCACACGCACACACACACACACCCACACACACACACACACACACACACACACACACACACACACA
>CM028902.1:25436579-25494079 GCA_016801885.1 Toxotes chatareus | reverse complement strand
CACGCACGCACACCCACACACACACACACACTGACACATGCACACACAGAGACAGAGAAGAAGAGAGAGGAAAAACAAAAACCACCAAAACCCCGGAGGCAGCAGATCTGCCTCACAACAGCTAGTTTCATGAACATGGGCGTTTCTCAGGCGCAGCTTCTTCACTGTTCATGCTGGAGCCCATCAGTGCACGTTCTGCACAGCACACATACTGAAACTTTCAACTTTATCTTTATGGAGGACTTTAACATTTGCAAAGCTCAGAACTGAAAAAAGCAAAAGTTCCTGCCAACTCTCACAACTCCACAGCACCTTTAGCAGATCACAGTGCCTGGTGCTTTGGTTTGATTCATGCACCCAGGTAAAAACAGTACTCTTCCATGTGCACATGATTAATATACTAAAAGTTATTTTTATGTATGTACAATGTACTTAGTATGCTAATAATATATTATTAGTGCAATTTTACAATTTTAATAGTTAACAACAATTTTAACCATTTTGTGGGACTTTTAATTTATACTGATCTGATTTCAGAATATGTGTATGTATAATACGTAGTGCTGCGGGGAAGCAAGTGGGATGTGAGTGTAACACTAGAGCCCTGGAATCCCTTCAAAGACAAATGAACACCACAAATGCATTCCCTCTCTCCTGTGACCTCTCTGCCTTACTCTCTTTCTGATCCACACACACACAGGTTTCAGCTTGATGTCTTTCACAGCAGGTTGTCAGTAGGAAACAGTGGAGCCTCTGACTCACACTGTTGACAGGGGTGATTTACATGCACACACAGCGTTCACCTTATACCACACACACACACACACACACACACACACACACACACGTTCTGTTTGACATTTGGGCTTCTAACCAATGGCCAGCCAAAAGGCACAAGGGCATTTTGCCTCAGCCAGGTGCTTATAAGTGCTGCTCTAACTCTTGCGCTCCCTGCAGTCATTTACACCAGGCTGGGTTCCCTCACACTTGCTTCCAGTGAGAGGAGAAAAGAGGGAAGGCAGGGAAGGAATCTCTTTTTCTGTTGCTTAGATACACACATACCTGCAGAGAAACAGGTGAAAACAGTTATGTTTAGTTACGGCCGTAATAATTTTACCTGGAATGGAACTCTGAGGGAGCTGGAGGGTAGCTCACCAGCCTTCTGCACAGGTAGGCACAGACTGAGTGTGTACGTGTCTGTGTGTGTCATAAGTATTTCTGTATAGTGAGAGAGAGAGAGCTGCAGGGTTGATCTGGCAGCCTCTGAGGTTGGCAGAGCAGGGCATTGCCTTGGCCAGAGCCACTTCAGCATGAGCATTTAGGTGTTGCTGACCTCTCATTGTTTTCATTTTTCATGTTTTTTTAAATAATATAAATCGGAGATTGATCCAATAGTTTGGATCTACACACCTGTGAACCGAAGAGTGTCAGTGTCAAAGCCTTCTTCATCAGTACAGTTATCGTCTTCAGTGAAATAAGCAGCCACGCTGACAAACTGCTGCTGTGAGTGACAAGATGCAAAAAATGACAAACAGTTATGGAAAGAAGCTTTGGTCTGTTTTGTCACAGGCAGGCTGCCTGCTCACTCCAGCTCGTGTCTCCAGTGCTAGTCAAGCTGCACTGCTATCTGTGCTATGCAGCTCTGTTATGTCCTGAATGTGAGTGTGCATTCTGTGCCTTGGCTCTGTACAGTGGGATGGGATGTCAGATCAGAGGCATAGCAGAGAGGAGCAAAGTAGCATCCAATGGTCTAATGAGACATGAGAGACTTGATTATGCTAAAGGAAAATTAGGGCAACTGTGAATGAAACTCAACAAGGCAACAAAAATTGATATGCTCAACATCAGGCTAAGGGTGTAGCAGTTAGAGTTTCAAAGGCACCAGCAGTCTAAGCCTCTTCACTATACAGAGCGCAACCATTTAATTTGAGTGTCTGAATTGTGAAATTTAAGCTCTGTGCTGTACCCTGCAAAATGATGGTACACTGCTTTCTGCCAACAATACCATGCACGACAATTTATAGATTCATTACAGTCAGTGAGGACCAGGAAATGAGGATGATAAGCAAATCTCAACTGACTGCTCACCACAGAGGAGTTATTAAAGGTCTGTTATAGGGAGTTGTGAATGAGTCAGTAAGGGACTGATTTGGGACAAAGCCTAACACCAGCCTCAGGCTCCTCCTGTGTTATCTCACACCTCTGAAAGGACATATTCCTGCACTCCTACTGCTGCTGCCAGCTAAGAGTTCAGTTTACCATCTAAATAGATCCATGTTTTCACACAGAAGACGACAGAACCAGGACTTTCCTGTTAGCTGATGACTGTTCATTCCTGTGCGTGGGATTGTGGTAAATGTTGCTGGCACATTCATCAGTAAACCTGTGAGTTGTTTGGAAACTAAATGTCCATCTGACTTTTTAGTGTTTCTGCCTGACTTACCTGAAAATGAAAACCCTCCAAATGCTCTAAAATGAACATGTGGTCTACAGAAATGACTCAGTGTAATGATGGAGGGAGTTCAGTTAATATGAATACAGTGGAACTAGAGGAGAAGCTTTGTTCCAGTATTGCAGGGTGGAGCCAGATGGCCATTGTACAGTGTTATGAATAAACATAACCCCATTCACCTGCGTAACAACTTGGATAAGAAACACAAAGAGCAGGTTTACACTGCACCGTTTTTCACATCTCTCTCTCTGGACTAAACTTCCCCACAACAGGCCCCTGAGCAGTGAATATCAGTGGATAAATATGACAGTCTGTGCTTAGCTGTGCTACGCTATGCTATGCTATGCTAGGCCCAGTTAAGTTACCAAGTACATCTGGAATGCTGCTTTGTTAAGTCCAGCCAGCTGCAGGCTCGCATGGCGTCCTGGCAGAGTACAGGTCAGTCTTGCTGCTGGCTTCTGTTGTGGCTAAGGAGACCAGGAGTGTTCTGTGTCGAGCGACGCTGTACCTGCAGTCTTTGTTCACATCTACACTCGCTCAGTAAAGTATTTTGAATATCTGAACAGATAATTTGATGAACTGAAGTGTGTTAGATGTTCATGAGTGTGTGTACAACTCCTTCCAGCACATGTATAGAGTACAGCAAGTGTGTGTGTGTCTGTCTGTGTGTGTTGGGAGGGGGTAGCTTAACTGCTGTATCAGGTTATGTTGCTATAAGCAGACTTCTGAGACATAAAAGCTGAGATCCTGTTTTGGCTTCTTTTCCATTTCAGCCCTCATATACACATCTTAACCAGACGCAGTAATATAATATAATATAATATTGCTGTGAACACCAGTCTTATGTTTTATGGTGAAAGAGTTGTAGTGATAATAAATAAACCTGTCATGGCTCATAACACTACTATATTAATTAAAAGTTGATACAGCTCTTTTAATTAAGGAGGAAACCAAGGTAAGTCCATGAGGTGGGAAAAAAATACAAGGCACAGGTACGGGAACAAACACGGGGAAGACACAGACTCTGACACAGACATAGACAAACTGACCAGGACACAGGGAAATAACGAGACTTAAATACACAAGGCAATGGGCAACAGGTGAAACCAATTAGGGCGGGGCAGACAATCACAAATGGAGGGAAACAAGACAAAGAAAGGACCATGATTTCAAAATAAAACAGGAACTATGAACAAAACTGGAGTCCAAGAATCAACAAAAGGGTTCAAAACAAAACAAGGGCTCAGAAAACAGCCGCCTTAGGTGCTGGTCATGACACATGGTAGAAAACCTGGCAGGGTGCAAGTGGAAGTGGACTGATAAATATACTATGGAGCTAAAGAGGAAATGGGAAACAAGCAGCATCAATACGTAAAAAACGAACGACCTGGCTGTAGCCGGCCGTTTGACTGTCCCCAGCAGCGCCCTGAATTCTCTGTCAGAAAGAAATCAGTAACAATATCAGCGCCACATTTTACAGTGTCTGTCCCAAAACCACTTACAGAACACTTGCTCACTAACAGTAGCCCATTCCTCCAAAAGGTCTGGGCCAGTCCTGCATAGCTTTCACCTCCTGGGTTGAGCTGTGAGTTGGGTTTTCTCCTCTTCAGGTCGAGGTGGTTTAGTGAGCAGCTTCTATGTTTGGGAGGGAGCTGTTTATGTTCACAGCCACTGAGTTAGCGGCTCATGGTCACAGGAATAGAAAAAGGATAAAAGTGTGTTACGGTGATTTTTGCCCTTCAAGCATTCCTTGGCCACACTGGAATGAAAAGTGGTTTGACCCTAACCTGAGCAGTTACTGCCATGACACTGCTGATCATACATGCGCTCCTCACACACCATGTTACTATGGTAACATCACAGAGAGGTTACACAAGACTGCGCGAGAAAGACACAGAGGGAAAAGGGGAGAGTGAGGGCAAGAGCGTGCAAGTACCGTGTGTGTGTCTGTGTGTGTTTGCTTGTGTGTTTGTATATGTGTGTCTGTATTTGTATGCGTGTATGAAACACAGGTGGACATCGTAACTCAGCTGATCTGTGACTGCTTGCACAGTCACCTTGCTGCCTTCGCTGACTGTCTGCTTGTGTCCTCAACAAGACACTGAGCTCATAAAATCTCTCCTTTGTATTAACAGTACACAGAAGGATTCTGTAGTTCTGATGGGAACCTCCTGTCAGGCAGTATTTATTCTACTGGATTTATTCAGATTACTCACTTTAATGTCCAAATCTCACCGGATCAGTCTGGGAATGAACACTTTATGCGACCCCTTGTGTAACTCTGGTAGTACACCTAAAAAATGTGAAATGCTGCATTAATTATTGGTGCAGCTTGTGTGCTGAGTATGATGTACAGTATAGTTTTTCAGACAGAGCTCAGACTCAAGACAAATCGTCTTGTATTTGAAATAAAGATTGAAATCAAAGATAAGGACGTATTCTTTTCTTTCAGTATGGCTCCAGTCCAGTATGCTATGAATAGAATAGAATAGAATAGAATAGAGTTTTTATTTGCCATTTGCACAGATACATTGCAGTACATTGCAGAATTCTTGTGCATCCCTCCCCTGAGTCAAGCTTGTTAAAAGGTTTAAATAATACAATAAAATAAAATAACCAAGAAATAAATAATACAAAAGAAGAGCAAGATAGTGCACTTAAAATACTGAGAAGATTCTCAATAAAATTAAGAAAATTAGGTGCCTAATATAGGCACACTGTCACTTCCTGTATGTGATGTTTCACATGGTGATCGTAACAGTTACTGTCATGGCTTCGCTGTGTGTTCAGGTTGAGTGTCTTTATAGGAGCACATTGTGATTTCACAATACACGTACATTTATGTAAGTGTGTTTGTGATCAGCAGTTATAATAATTGGAATTAATTTGCCTACTGAACGTACTAATCGAGTTTGTTTCAGACTGCTGATGAACTGATGGACAGGAAATGTTTTCCACCCAGTTAAACTGGAAATCCACAGGCATTTGTGCCTCTGCTGGCTCGACACCAGCACCAAAATAGAATTTTTGGATTTGACAGTCTTGGACTGTCCGTCTGGTGGTTTCTATCAGCACTCACACTCATGCTTTGAGACCATAAAGCCAAAGCCTTTTCTGGTGTAATGAGATCCAAATTATGGCAAACACTCAATAAGATGACCAAGGTGGAAGAGAGAATATTTTTTACCAGTAATACTGATAATACTGAGTGACGCCCACCTACAGGTCAGCCCAACCAAAACATCTCTATATCAAGCAAATTTAGTATGAAAACATTATTTCGCATGGTTCAGTACAACGTTGTACAGGTGTAAAGCTGAGGGGTCTCAGATTTTCAGATCTGTGCAGCTTCACAGCTAAAAGCAGCCTTACCATGTTTGGACTGAATTCTGGGAGTAATAAGTGGAACAGTATCAACCTACTGGAGGTCAGTAGCTTGATATTGTAGAAGAAGATCACAGATGTAACATAATTCTAAATTATTTAGTGGTTTATAAATGAGAAGCAATATTTTAGAATCAACTGACCCAAAGCCAGTGCAGATATCTGAGAACTGGAGCGATGTGTTCAGTGTCGCGGTGGTGGTCGTGGTTGGGACTCTGGGACAGCTGCGTGACAGCTTGGTTTTCTAAATGTTGTTGAGACATGAATCCTCTTATTCTTGTGATGTCTTTGAGGTAGTAATACGCTGATCGTGTTGGGCCTGATCCCATCAATCTGTTTCATCCATTTCATTCCATCAGAATGGTCAGTTCCAACAGTCGGCACAGGATGTCTGACGTGTCCCTGTGAGTGAGTCTAGCATGTCTGACAGTGTCTTTGATGTGCTCCTTAATTTTCATTCATTCATTCATTCATTCATTCATCTTCTATACCGCTTGATCCGTCAGGGTCACGTGGGGGCTGGAGCCTTTCCCAGCTGACTATGGGCGAGAGGTGGGGTTCACCCTGGACTGGTCACCAGTCAATTGCACGGCTGACACACAAAGACAAACAACCGCTCACGCACACGGTCTGTCTGTGGCCTCATCTGGCCTGATCAGCCTTAAACATTAAACAAGGAAGGGCCACAAATCAGTATGGCCACAGCCTCTCTTTTGTTCCTGCTGTAGGAACATCTCATAATGTGCCTGCTGCACAGAAAGCATTTATTATTATTCACCAGACCTGATTATTCTACTTATTCTGCTTCTTCTGTACAGATTTTAGTGTGTAACTCTGCACTTTATAGCCCAAGGATGAAACCCACACTCACATTGTCAAACACAGGTGCCACTCTTACAGTGAGCTGTACTTCTGCCCAAACCTTTTCACTCTGAGACTCACTGTGAGTGATGAAGGGCACTGTGGCCCCAGAGCTCACTGCTTGCTTGTGTTCCATATCCATGCACAGGATGACTCTTTGGGACACACGATCTTCCAACAATTTGCTTCCTCTATTGAGGACATACAGTTTATTAAGCTAATGGATAAGGACATGTTAACTGATGAGTGAAACAGCTGGGTAGCCCCACTCCCCTGGAGATCTGAGAAGGAAGCAGAGTGTTTCACACAGTCTGGGTTCAGGAAGCAGACACCCTCTCTGATTTTAAAATTAGGCTTCAAAGCTTTTGTTTATAACTAGTTGTAGTTATAGTTTTAGTTATGATGACTAAACCTATAGTTAGTCACAATTATTTCTGTAGACACTGTTACAGTTAAGGATAAAGCCCAGAGTAGGACTGGCTCAGGCAACTGAACCATCCCTTAGTTATGCGGCTATAGGCCGAGGCTGCTGGGGGACTTCCCATGATCCTCTGCACACCTCTCCTCTTCTTTCTCTCCTCAGACCCACTCTCACATTTATTACCCTTTATTCCATGTCATTAACTCTGTGTCCTCTCTGTCCCATCGTCCTGTCCCTGTCTCTCTCTGGTCTGTCTCTATACCTGTCTGCAGGTGTCTTTGTCTGTGGTCCTGGCTCCGTCTCTAACACATGACTGTGTTTAATAAGAATAAGAATAAGAAATCCTTTATTAGTCCCTCAGTGGGGAAATTGCATTTAGCAACAGCAAGATTACAGTCCAGTAAGTGAAAGTAAAATATAAGTAAGACCAATATGGCCAATACAAGATACTAAACTAAGAGAACAGCTGCTGTAAAAAATAAAATATACACACACACATAGATAAATAAATTAAATAAATATGGGCTGGAGGTTGTTGAGTGACTTCCGTACACAATAATATTGCACACTAATAATTGAGTTATTGCACATAGATATTGCACTTATAGTTGCATTGGAATCAGTGTGTGTGTTAACACAACGTGTGTGTGTGTGTGTGTGTGTTAACACAATGTCCCCCTCTGCTTCAGCTCCATGTTGGATCCATATTCTCTGCAGACTGTGATGAAACAGCTGTTTGCTCCTGTGCTCTGTCTCCTATCACAGCTGTAACCTGCTGATCACAGGATCCACTCACTGTTCTGGGATCTGAATGCTGTCCCTCTAACATCGTCCACTTCCTGTGTGTATCATGTTCTATATGCTGCATGTCCTTCTCCTCCTCTCCTTCATTCCCAGCTGTCCGATCTTCCCCCTCTTCCTCCTTTCACCCAGCCCGGCCATCAGCAGGAGGATCCCCCATATGAGCCGGGTTGTGTGTCTCTCTCTGGTGGTGTGTGAGAGAGGATGATTAGGATCTCCAGGAGGATTCTGCATTCCATGCTGACAATTCCATGAATCTTACTCAGACATTCTGCAGAGACCTAGTGCTTCTTCGTGATACCCTGGTGTAGAGAAACCAGTGGCTTTGGTCAGAAAAGGCTTCCTTGCAATCGATGGTAAGGTCTGGAAGTTGGAGCTCAAGGTGACCAGAGACGGGCCCTCCTCTGCCCTATCGCTGAGGTGATGATGCTCATGTTCCCTTTGCTAAGATCCCTCAGGTGTTCAGTCTTTAATGGTGGTGTGGTGTTCAATACCAGAGCCATGAAAGTGATGTGACAGGTGTTCATTCTGTTTAGAGAAATAATTCAGTAAAAATAAGCGGAACTGAGCTTTCTGTGAAACGACTGGGATTCCTGTTGTGCAGCAGTGACGCAGTTTGATTCAGCTCATGAATTAGATTAGGGGAGTTGTTACACTGTTGGGAGCAGTTTTTAGTTATAAAGCACCGGGAGACGTTAGCTGCTGAGCCAGCTGCTGAGCGTGTCGCTCACACAGTAATGTGAGGAGAGTTAAAGATGGAAAGCCCCAGGATGCATAGCACTGTCACAGCCTGCTGTCTGTAGGCATCAGTGCAATGGATTAACTGGACAGCTGAAGCAACACACAGGGTCTTCCCTCATTATTGAGGAAATAATAGTGTGTGTGTGTGTGTATGTGTGTGCATGTGTGCAATATAAGCCAGGGGATTCCGGTGAGGGACAGAAGTGTGTCCCCTTTGGGAATGACAAGGCCTATTTGAGAGTTTCCATGTCTCTGAAAGTGTGTGTGTTTGATGCCATGTTAGGATTACCCGTGTGCATGTGTGTATGTGTGTATGTGTGTGTGACCTAATGGGGAGAGTCCACATGCTCTGGAGTTGATGTGGACTGGAAAGATGGCCATGATCTCACTGGCTGAAAGTTAGGATTAAGGATGGGTATTCTCAGACAGTGTGTCCTTCAGCTTGACTCAGTCTCTATTACTCACACACACTCTCACACACACACACACACACACACACACACACACACACACACACACACACACTCACACACACACACACACACACACACACACACACACACACACACACACACACACACACACACACACACACACACACACACACACACACACACACACACACACACACACACACACACACACACACACACACACACACACACACACACACACACACACACACACACACACACACACACACACACACACACACACACACACACACACACACACACACACACACACACACACACACACACACACACACACACACACACACACACACACACACACACACACACACACACACACACACACACACACACACACACACACACACACACACACACACACACACACACACACACACACACACACACACACACACACACACACACACACACACACACACACACACACACACACACACACACACACACACACACACACACACACACACACACACACACACACACACACACACACACACACACACACACACACACACACACACACACACACACACACACACACACACACACACACACACACACACACACACACACACACACACACACACACACACACACACACACACACACACACACACACACACACACACACACACACACACACACACACACACACACACACACACACACACACACACACACACACACACACACACACACACACACACACACACACACACACACACACACACACACACACACACACACACACACACACACACACACCACACACACACACACACACACACACACACACACACACACACACACACACACACACACACACACACACACACACACACACACACACACACACACACACACACACACACACACACACACACACACACACACACACACACACACACACACACACACACACACACACACACACACACACACACACACACACACACACACACACACACACACACACACACACACACACACACACACACACACACACACACACACACACACACACACACACACACACACACACACACACACACACACACACACACACACACACACACACACACACACACACACACACACACACACACACACACACACACACACACACACACACACACACACACACACACACACACACACACACACACACACACACACACACACACACACACACACACACACACACACACACACACACACACACACACACACACACACACACACACACACACACACACACACACACACACACACACACACACACACACACACACACACACACACACACACACACACACACACACACACACACACACACACACACACACACACACACACACACACACACACACACACACACACACACACACACACACACACACACACACACACACACACACACACACACACACACACACACACACACACACACACACACACACACACACACACACACACACACACACACACACACACACACACACACACACACACACACACACACACACACACACACACACACACACACACACACACACACACACACACACACACACACACACACACACACACACACACACACACACACACACACACACACACACACACACACACACACACACACACACACACACACACACACACACACACACACACACACACACACACACACACACACACACACACACACACACACACACACACACACACACACACACACACACACACACACACACACACACACACACACACACACACACACACACACACACACACACACACACACACACACACACACACACACACACACACACACCACACACACACACACACACACACACACACACACACACACACACACACACACACACACACACACACCACACACACACACACACACACACACACACACACACACACACACACACACACACACACACACACACACACACACACACACACACACACACACACACACACACACACACACACACACACACACACACACACACACACACACACACACACACACACACACACACACACACACACACACACACACACACACACACACACACACACACACACACACACACACACACACACACACACACACACACACACACACACACACACACACACACACACACACACACACACACACACACACACACACACACACACACACACACACACACACACACACACACACACACACACACACACACACACACACACACACACACACACACACACACACACACACACACACACACACACACACACACACACACACACACACACACACACACACACACACACACACACACACACACACACACACACACACACACACACACACACACACACACACACACACACACACACACACACACACACACACACACACACACACACACACACACACACACACACACACACACACACACACACACACACACACACACACACACACACACACACACACACACACACACACACACACACACACACACACACACACACACACACACACACACACACACACACACACACACACACACACACACACACACACACACACACACACACACACACACACACACACACACACACACACACACACACACACACACACACACACACACACACACACACACACACACACACACACACACACACACACACACACACACACACACACACACACACACACACACACACACACACACACACACACACACACACACACACACACACACACACACACACACACACACACACACACACACACACACACACACACACACACACACACACACACACACACACTCACACTCTCACACACTCACACACACACACACACTCACACACTCACACACACACACACACACACACACACACACACACACACACACACACACACACACACACACACACACACACACACACACACTGGCATTCCCTCTCATTTAGCAAATGAAGAAAGGTACTGATTAAGATACATGAAACATTAAATCACATTTAGAAATCTGTTCAGGGTGAGTGAAGGAGAACAGAATATAATGAACTGTCTGTGAACATCACAGATCCATTATGGACTAAATATATACTGTAAAAACTTCTGTCTAAATTAATAATGGTTCACTGTGTATATTTTGACTGCAATTCAGTTAAAGTCTTTGTGTTGCCCTCTGGTGGTTGAATTTGGTTTGACACAGTTTGTCAAATAATAGTTTGAGCCTTTCAAACGTGTTTGATTATTGATATGCATCGTCATCATCTCCTCCATCATCATCAGTTATTATTCTTAAATGATGTTGTCTTGTTAGACCCATTCTAAGCTAAGCACTCAGTATTGCTGCTGCTCAAACTCTCAGTAAGTTTATGTATGAATGTACAATCTCTAAGTAATGTGAAAGAGACCTCTCTGTAATCATCTCTTAATATTTTATATTTTTTATTTTAAATTGGAATAAATGTACAAAACAAACCCATTTTCTCCAGTAGAGCTCCAGATACCTGCTGCCTCAGCTCTTGTTGATCCTGAATAAAGAAGCAGCAGAAAACAGAATACATTTACCCATCTGTGGGGCAATTAATGTAGCAAAGCTATTTACAGATGTGTGGAGAGTTCTGTAACAGTATCACATTTTATGTGTGCATAATCAGACAGTAGAGAAGTCTGTTAATGCAAATAAATGTCTATATGCATATACATACATTTACAAGATCTGTAAATGTGTAGACCAATCTGTCAGTGAGTATGCAGATCTATGAATGTCTCGATTTATCTGTAAATGTGTAGACTAATGCTGTGAATGGTGCTACGTGCCCACAGTTGGTGGTAGGACCTGCTCAGCTGCATCTCTGTTGTCAAACCAGCAGCCCTACATTTGGAGAGGCCTGTATTCTGACCTTTATTGTAAATGCATTGAAATGTGAGCTGATATGCAGGCAACTTTATTCTGTTACGTTTTTCACTTTTCAAAGACGAGAGTTAAAGTACGAGTTAAAGTCTAAAGATTTAACCGCAGGGCGGAGCTGATGAGTAACAGTCCTAACAAAACACCCTGTAACAGAACCAGCGACTGAGCTAACTATGCTAGCGAGACGAGAGGCGCGTGACACGGACGAAGAGAAACCATTAACCAGCAACCACCGATCCATCAGCTCCATCTGGGCTAACAGCGAGGCTGTGGGTGCGCTGTGGTTTTCATGGCAGGAGTTTTAAACACGTCCACAGGACGTACGTTGTCTGCAAACTGCACGAAGCTAAAGTACTGTGGTAATGCTAACAACATGAGGGCCGCAGGTTCGATCCCCGGGCTGAGCTCCTCTGTGCGGAGTCTGCATGTTCTAACTGCGCCTGCGTGAGTTTTCTCCTGGTACTCCGGGTTCTTCCCATAATCCCAAACACAAGCACATCAGGTTAACTGGCTACTTTGCACTGTCCCTGGGTGTGTGTGTGTGTGCGCGCGTCTGCGCGCGTCTGCCCTGTGAAGGTGCTTTGCGATTTTCTCAGTAAAAGAGAAGCTGAGTAATTCAGCAGCTGACTGTTGTTTTAATGGCGCGGTACATTTATGGTGTATTTTGGGTTACTGTTGTCAAATGAAAACTCAATAATCGATTGGTAATCGAATCGAATCAGGAAATTGGCCTGATTAACCACCCCTATTGTATTATATTCACAGGCTGTATCAACATGTAAATCTGTGTCTCTTATAAATTAAAATGTGAAAGATTAATGCAATCTTTGCCTTTGCGGTACAGGAAATATAATAAAGAAACAATTCTTTAATTTATTGTGAACACATTGATTAGAGGATAGGCTTCAGGCTTCAGGGCTGGTGGATCGGTGGAAGGAAACTGGATAACCACACCCAAACAGACAAACATGCACACAGACGGGGACAGAGATGGGGACAGAGAAAAACTGGGGACAAACAAGAGACACCACAGAGATGAACACAGCAGAAAATAGTAGGAAAGAGGGAGAGGGCCACAGCCTAACCATGACAGCAACCTCCCTTACAGAGTTTAATGTGCTTAACTTAGTCAGAGTTTGATGTGTTTAACTTGCTGAGAGCTTAACATGTTTTTACTTAATGAGAGTGTTTAACTAAATGAGCGTTTAACAGGTTTAACTTAGTGAGTTTAACATAAACATTATATAGACTTGTTTTTTTGTTTTGGTTTCTACCACTAGAGAGAAAACAACTGCAGGCAAAAAATTCCTTGTATGTGTTTTGCATACTTGGCGAATAAAGCTGATAAAGCTGATTCTGATAAACTGAGAGTTTCACATTTTTCATTTACTGTCAAATGGAGAGGTGTTTGGAATAATCAGCCTTTGCACACTGAGATGCATAAATGTGGTGCAGACTGCCTCAGTTGGGTGTACCTAATAAAGTGGTAACTGGGCGTTATATGTTGGTAGCAGAATGGTGTAATGGCCTGTTGTGTGGTTTCAGAGCGTTTCTGTGTTACAGTTTGGTCATTGCCATAAAAACAGGATCATGTCAAAGCTAATGTGATACCAGCCATCAGAGGCCCCGGTTTGTTGAGCTCTGTCTCTGGCTGTGGTTTGTGTCCTGCAGCTGCCCAGCTGGTCTTGTCAAAGCCTTTTTTTAGTGGCAGCCTTCTCAACACCACAGAGCAAATGTTTTCTGGAGCGCTTTATCCTGGAGGGGTAGAATTACACATGCACAGACACGTGCATGCACTTAGACACAACAACACACGTTCAACCACTTTTATTGGTGTTAATTTATCTAACAGTGTTCTTCTACATGAACAAAGCCTCATGCCTGTAGGAAGCTCATGAACAATAGAGTTTTCTAGAACGTTTGCACTGTGATACGATGGTGGAAAAAAGACTGATCACACATTATATATACTTTCAGGAAGACACCTACAAACACATACTGTACATACTGAATACATGTGTGCGGCAGTGACACGCACGCGCTGCCTGGCCCTGGGGTGTGTTCCCAGTCAGTTTAAGAACGGGGGGGGGTTCAGTATCGCTTCTCTCTCTCCTGAGACAGCAGCAGTGCTTCATGTGGACGTCTGTGTGGGCGTCAGAGAGAGACAGATTCTTTATGTTCTCTGTGTGTGTGTGCGTGCGTGTGTGTGACTTATGCACAGGACACACTTTGGATTTCTTCTTGGTCTGCCTCCCCTGATTGACGATCACTGGCCGTCCGAGCGCTCCTGTCCTACGTCTTTCCTGCCCGTCTTTTTTTTCTGTCTCCCTGTTTAACAGTTTTTTGTTTTGTTTTTTTACCTTTGTTTGCTTCTTCATCTGTCTGTCTGACTGTCTCTCTGATGGACTGACTGATTGGCACTGACTGAAAGGCCGGCTAAGAATGACAGCCTCCCCAAGCTCCTCCAGCGGCGTAGAGGTCCTCCTGTCCGCTCTGCAGGTAGGGATCTACAGTGCTCCAGTTAGCAGTTAGCTTCTTTTCACAGGGATAAATATAGATTTACATACATTCTGAATAATTGTTGCAAATAATATGCAAAGAGGTTTCATCATAAATGTAAACTTCATAAAACTTCTTTGTTGTATTAGTTTTAAATCAATGCACAGTATGTGAGATTGTCATATGAGCCCCTTGAAGTCATTAAGTGATGAGACCACAGACACCAGAATTAGTCATGTATCCCCGTTAGATCTGGGGATCTGTTGATCCATGCTGACATTTCACTATGTACACTGATAGTTGACCTTTGGCATTATCAAAAGCCACAGTGGGAGGAGTGTTAGAATACGCTGCTCTGCTAGATATCAAAGCACTAAAGCAGGACTTCCATACACTGATTGTGAAAGATGTGCCATCCTGACAGCAGCCATTTTATTGTGTCCATGTCCTACCAACCAAGTCAGTGATGCTCTTCATGATGGAAAAGATGTGAAATATAACGACACAAGTTGCAGCTGTAATTCGTGCCTTTTGAAAAGCAGTGCAGTCCAGGATTTGAGATAAACGTCTGAAGTACTGTAAAACCAAACTATCTGTAATGGCTTGGTATCGCTGGAGGTCACCAACCCTCAAAGGTGCTTTCCAATATAAACACAATGACAGCTGTGTAACAAAGTCAGAGAGGGAGAGAGGACTGCTGAAACCACAAAGAAGAAAACCACATTTTCAGCCACGTCTCATGTGACAACAAAGCAAACTCCATCTGCTGATGAAGGCCACAAAGTGGCTGAAAGCTCCAGAGGAAATCTAGCAAGTGGGGCTTGAGTTATGGCTTATTTTTTAAAACTACTATTTCCAAGATCAAGACTGAACCTTAAAGCTGATTGTATTTTACTAGTATCTGCATTCTACACCTCTTTAGCGGTGAACATGCTGATGGAGAATTGTTAACCATTTCCTGTTTTTGAAGCTACAACCTGCTCAGTTTAACTACATGATGAGTGGATAGATCGCAGCAACCTATAGCAGCCTGTCACAGTGTTTCCCTGTATCAACAGGCTTACCAGAATCTGATATCAATCCATCAAGTGTGTGACGTTTAACTCAGCACTAATCCTTGCCAAGGTCATGGCAGAGGGAAATGACATTAACACCAGCTTCCAGATTGTCTTTAAGGCGGGCCAGGACTGTCGTAGTGTTCCATTACAAACAGAGAGAAACACACACAGAGAAATAAAGGAAAGAAGTTCAAGAATTTGAAGAAAACCCATGAAATGATGCATTTATGCACATATACTACAAGGATCACTTCAAAACCCTCATTCTCTGAAGTAACAGTTTTGCATTTACATTGACTTAATAGAGACTAATTGTGTATAAATGCATGGCAGTGTTCTTTTGGATAGCTGTCCTGCTTTGGGTTATTGCTGCATCAAATGGATCAGATGTGCATCAAACCTGCTCCACTGCGTACGCTGTGTATCAGGTTCTCAGGATCTGGCTTGCGGTTGACACTGGATCCTTGGGAAGTGGGGTGTAAGAAAAATAATAATACTGTGCATTTGTGTTTGTATACACACACACACACACACACACAATACATATACAGCATATACATGTATATATATGTAAAATGCTACATGTATTAACAACAGCAGAGTAAAGGTGTATGAGGTGGACGCAGGTGTACAAAGCACACGGCTGATAAACCAGAGGCCAGGGTTCACACCCAGTAGAGTCCCGTCTGATTTAAGCAATAAAAGAACTTTGGCTAAGGTTAGGGAAAGATGCTGGTTTAGGTTAAATGTAAACACACAGGTCTGCAGGTCTGTGTCTGCAGTCACTGTGACGTTTTCCTGTGTTAGACCAGGATCTTTCCCTGACCTTAAATAATGCTGGAGTCACTACAAGTGGATATTGTGCTGCAAGATCAGATATTTTTCATATTATGGGGCCCTATGATTTCACACTGACGCACATCTGCATTGGCCGGGAATCACTGCCTCCCGCGTGGCAGGCGACTACCAAAACGGAATCTATGAGGTTATTTTTAACGCGGAATATTGGTGAATTTGTCCTCATAATTTGAGTACAATGCTGTTTTCGATTCATAAATGTTCTGGGGAAAACTGCAGCGGTCGGAGGGAAGCAAATCTGGGTGGCACAACAAGCCCCTTCCACAGACTAAGCAAATCTGGGTGGCACCAAGCCCCTCCCCGTAAGCCCCTCCCCTTCAAAAAACAATGTATGCATAAGCGGCTGCTCACGGCTCTGTGTTCATCGGCGAAAAACTGCGAAACTCAACGCGAACTGCTCGGCTCTGTACTGAGGGGTTAGCATCGAGTGTTGCTTATTCTGTCAACATTCTGTTGACTGGAAACGTAAGAATACGCGCAATGACCATAGTGTCCAAAATCCATATGAGAAACAATCTGGCTGACATGCACATACAGTAAGATTTAAAAGGATTACTTTCTTGACATGTAAATCAAGATATCAAATTGTAATAGAAGTGGAAATATTGTCAATTTCCTTTCCCTATTTTTTTCTTTTCTTTTTTAACAGATATTTTTTTCATGTACATGTTCATAATAAAATAATCAAATCAGAATCATGTCAGTACAGCCACACAATATATATTTTTAGTATTATTATTATTGTTTTTAATCTACATCAATAAATGAAACAGGCATTACATGTGCAAGCTAATGCTTTTTTCTTCTTTTATCAGAGGAGTTAGAAAAGATAGCGATAAACATGTTTTACTGCAATGAATGGATATGTAAAAATATACATTATTTTACAAATAACTACAAAGAAACATTCTATGAGGGAAAAAAAGATTAGATGATGCTACACCTGGATAGATTCGGCTGTTACACAGTGGAGCATGAAAACTTGTTTTGTGCTTTGGTGAGGAACAGAATCCAGAATCCAGGCCCAGTGTGTGGCAAAAACACATGTGCATTGGCCGGGAATCGAACCCGGGCCTCCCGCGTGGCAGGCGAGAATTCTACCACTGAACCACCAATGCTTGACAGAAGTCTTAAACTGGCTTGACAGGCAGGCAGCATTGAGACACATTTGTTATTTACACATCAATTTACTTTGTGTTTATATTTTTCATAAGTGTTCTTTTTTAAGTGTTTGTGTTATTTATATGTGTGTGTGCCTTTAAGATGGGAATCTCTGCTAATCTAGATTAACATGCGTCCTGTCACCAATAGTTCTACATGTGTTAAATGTGGTATATGGCGGGCGTTCCGTGTTGAGGTGCTACAGGCAGCAGCTGGACCTGACTGGAATGAGCCACTCTGAAAAACAAGATGCAATTCCAGTTTTAAGTGTGGAAACTGCCCCTCATCCAGGGGGGTAACTTTGACCATTGTTTTACTGAAACTAGTTGGTGCTCTTATTTCTCCCTGGCTCCCAGGGAGGAGGGAGGGAAGAAAAGAAAAGGAGGACAAACGCGACAAAGACGGAGGTACAGTAAAGATAATGTCATGTATTAGTTATCTAGCAGAACTGATGGTAACCTTTAGCCTAACACGGTTTGCTAATCAATAAATAGTTATAATGTCAGTTAATGTTATGGAGGGGGCTAAGCTAAGCTAAGCTGTGGACAATAGTAATGTAGGTAACTACTCCCACCTTACAGTCCTCTGGGAAATTAGTAAAGATCAGATCTGTTCAGCAGGTGTTAAACTTATTTTTATTGACGCCTGGTTAGCTAACGTTTGCTCTGCTTGTATGAGTCAATCAGAATGCTATTCCTTTTCCACCCCTTTATATATTTGTGAGCCTGGTTGTTTGTTGTGTTACAGTTCATATTGTCAAATGTGTGTTTATAGTGTTAAACTTTACATCAGTGTTAAAGTGCACATCATTATTGTTAATACTCCATAGCATTCCCCTGTGCTACATTATACTGCAGTTTACTGCTTCTTTGAATTCTGCTAATCAGGATTTCACTGTAATGACAATGACATTGAATCAAATCTAATTTGCATTTAAGAAAAAATTCCAATTAAACATTCAGTATAGTGAACATCATGCATCTCGTAGGCTTTTCATTTTTATTATTTCACTTCATTTAACTTCATTTAATTTCATTTTATTCTTGGAATCATCTTTTTTAGTATCAGACTGCAACAGTGGTGTCACATTCTCCTCTCCTCTCTTCAGCTGACTTCATCTGACTTCGCTGCATGAAAGACTTGGACAGAGAAGCTGTAGCAGGTGTGGTGAGGTTGAGGCCGTGGTTTAGTTTGTAAGTCATTCTAATTAATGCAGTATTACAAAGCACCACTAGATGTCTCTGTAAAATCCCTTTTTTGGTAATCTAGTTATTCTGCGCAATTATACTCAATGTAAACTGTGCAGTTCTTTAAATCCTTGTAATTTGTTTTGTCAGTACTGGTTTCTTTAATGTCTTATTTTGTGCAGTGCTTTATTTATATTGTTTTTGTATTTATTTATTTCAAATTTATTATCTTTTTGTTAACAGTTTTGATTGGGCAACTTGTTTTCTTAAAATAAAAGAAAATGTCAAAGACGAAGCTGCTCAGTTTCTTGTGTGAGTGTATGTAAATCGGCAGTGGATTTTACTGCAGTGCAAGGGGGCGCCAAATTGGTGCGGGCCAGCCCTGCACCGCGTGACAGAGCACAGTTTGTCTACATTTGATGTATAAATTATGATTGAAATCAGATTCATCAGAGAGCTAAAGTATGCAGAAACCTTGCTGATGTAGCTGAATTTTCAAGAGGACCCCTGACCATTAAACAACACTTCCACATCAACACCTCATCTTATAATGTTTTAACACCCGGTAAGCCTGCAGCCTCTCTGACAGACAGTAGGTTTGTTTTAACGTAGACATGCCACCATCCCCTGCCAGAGAAAGTGCTCAGTGGGTTATTTGGCTGCACCACTGGTGCAGGATACTGTAGTTGATTAATAGGTGCATTTGACACAACTTCTCCCATAATCAGAGATGCTGCTACCTCTGTGTTTAGCAGCAGTCTCTCAGTACAGTAGTGAGCGAAGACAACTCTGCACTGTTTGTCTTTATTTAAACAGGCAGATTGTTGGCCACTTAAACAGCCTGTCTGCATGCAGCGCATAATGCTATTTATATCAGGCAGATAGTTGGGCACTGGAGGGCGTCTCTTCATAGAACACACGTTTTAATGAGGGAGATGTTTGGCCACACCAAAAGATTTCTGTTGAAACTGCAGAATTTAATCAGCTATATACTGAACTGGCTGCACCAACAGTCCTTCAACCACCCTCAGACTATTTTGAACGTTTGGGATGAGAAACTCTTCTGGGAAGATTGGTATTACATCAACATGTAGAGTAAGTGAAACATCAGATAGGCCTATGTAAACCTATATCTCCACAGGCTCTTACACATACATTTGCTGTGCACACTGGTAGATAACTGTGGCTGCATTCACTTCATGAATATGTGCCAAAGTTTTTCCACATATAGTCACAATTAGTTTCTGTCTTTCTCTCTTTTTTCATCTCTGCAGAATGAAGGGGATGTAGAGAGCACCGTAAATATACTCAATGTCCTGGATGAACTTCTGTCAGCTGGTGAGTTAAGACATAAGACGACATCATGTAGAAGACGAAGCATTGTATCGAGAAATAAACAGACGAGAAGTGTGAATGTGATATGATAACACCAAGAAGAGAGGATCAGGTCAAAGGTCAGATGATGGAAAACATGGTGGACATCAGACATTCCTCTTTGTTTCATGTGTTAATGTGGGGAAGGTTCCAGTCTCCTCATCGCTCCACACACACCTGATGGTTTCTCTCTTCATGCTTCATGTATGTCAGTGTTTATACATAAAGTTTTTTTTTTTTTAAATTCCCATGTTTCCATTCTGGTCTTTGTTTTCATGTGCAAAATGAAAAGCGTCATAAAAACAAGTGGATGGAAACAAAGGTTTGTTTAGATGAACTGTAACGATGGCAAAGCATGTGTTTGTATGTGTGTTTGTTCAGGGACAGATCGTCGTATCCAGTATATGATCAGTAAAGGTGGCAGCGAGGCCCTGCTGACTGCACTGGTCAAAATCGGCCGCAGTTTCACTCCCAACTACACCGTCCTTCTGCCACTGCTGCATCTGCTGGCTAAAGTTGGACACAGAGGTGAGGACTGATGAAAATGTGATGGGTAAAAACCAATCACTGACTCAAACCTCAGACACATCAGAGCACAGCAGAGACAACACGAACTTCAGGTACATCTGTACTCATCCAGGACTTCATCAGGGACACCATGCTAATAATTCCATTCAATTCAGTTTCAATCGTAACATACATTACCTCAAGGCACTTTGTAAGGTGAAGACCTTACAGTAGTATAGAGAGAAACATTTGCACCATGAGCAGCACTTGGTAACAGAGGAAAGGAGAAACGTCCTTTAACTGGAAGAAATGTCCAACTGGGTGTCTGCC
The DNA here is from genome assembly GCA_016801885.1 of Toxotes chatareus. NCBI lineage: Eukaryota > Metazoa > Chordata > Actinopteri > Toxotidae > Toxotes > Toxotes chatareus. The sequence continues at coordinate 25,472,004 of CM028902.1, read as the reverse complement.
TCCAGAGCCCTAACTAGGAACTGGTTCCACAGGACAGGAGCCTGACAGCTGAAGACTCTGCCTCCCAGTCTTCTCTAGATAACTGGAGGAACCACGAGCAGGCTCTGTGTAACACAGAGTACTTCCTCCCTCTGCTCCCATGGATTCTGCCAGATGTTGGAAACCTTCCTCTGAGATTCTGCTTCATGTTGACATCGTGTCATCGTCATGCTGCCAGTCTCCTGTTTTACCACATCCCAGATCTGAATTCTGCTGGATCCAGGTCTGGAGACTGGGGAGGCCGCTGAAGTTCACTGAAACCAGTTTGAGATGACTTTAGCTTTGTGACATGGAGCATTATCCTGCTGGAAGTAAATTAGAAGATGGTGAACTGTGGCCATGAAGGGATGAACATGGTCAGGCAACAATACTCAGACACACTGTGGCATTCAGACCATGACTGACGGGACATGATTGCAATTGCAATTATTTTCATTATCAGTTGTCCTATTAAAATCTCAATCAGCCCACATGATATATCCATGTGTAAAATGCCATGTGCAGTGTTTTATTCTCCCAGTTGTCCACTGCAGTGTCCTGTCCTATACGACACAGAAAAAGCATCATGTCCTCACATGATAGACGCAGGCAGGAGAAAATATTTGGCATTTTGGCTTGAAAAATAGCAAAAACAACATGATAAAAAGCAGTTGCATAAATGTTCTGATTTTCTTGATTACATGTTGCATCTCTACTGTAACAGTAGAATAGTAGATGATAGAAAACAGTGCAGAAGTGAATGAGTCACTTTCCAAGCTATAATCAGGGTCTGCAGGTGGTGTGTTCTGTGAGGGACGCTGCTGCTGGAAGAGATGGTTAAACTGCCACTCATCTTTTCATTCAGTATTTGGGTCCAAACCTCTGCATAGTACCATCTGTACATGTGACTGCAGTACACAGTCACTCAGGTGGACCTTACCAGGTCCACGCCGAACATGCTGCACCACATCTGATCCAAACTAATTTGCTTTGGTTTCATTTGACCCAATTATGAGCTGCCACCATCCGTCATTCATTTTCTCTGGCAAAGTGTAACCTTGCAGTTTGTCATGAATTAGCAGTACGTTTGTGTCTGTGTTGGTGCAGATCGTCGTATTGGAGTGAAGGCAGAGGACGCTGGAGCTGTGCTGCTGACTCTCAATTTGCTCAAACAAAGCATCAAACATGCCAAGAGGGCTGCAGCCTGCCTCTGGGTCATCCAGGTCTTCTCCTCATCAGGTACCAACACACACTCACTCACACACATTGTGAGACATGAGTCTGAGTGTGTTCACCCACTAGATGTCAGTGAAGCAGCAGTAAACCAAAGATACAAACTGGATCTATAAATCACTCAATATCCATATGGGCTCCACCTGTATGTAAGCAGCTTACAGCATGTATGTGGTCTTATCCTGGTGATGAATCAGTTATTAGAAAAAATGTGGTGAGTGAGAACCAAAAGGAGCCAGTGAAGCTATAAGCATGTCACATCAGATCAGACAGCTAATTCAGGACATTCGTCTCTGCTGGGAGCCCAGTGTTATCCCACAGACCTGGCACAAGTTCCAGTAGAACTTTATGTATAAAAAGAAAAAATGGAAAAATATAAGAATCTACTCTAGAGCAGTTAGAGTCACAGTAGATCAGCTGACCAGGGCAAACCTGTCCGATAAATGAAGCCGGTGTGATTTTAACCTGTCACATATGAGGAACAGCGTGTACGGGGTTACATACAGTAGGAAGCAGTGACAGTGACACAGTGAGGGGCTGTCTGTCACTGGGGCCAGCCTGCAGGCACTTTAATGGCTGATGTTTATATGAGTCTGTACAGCACTCCTATCTGCCCACATATATAAATAGAGAGGCCTCCTCTCCATCCAAAACACATGCCAGCTCCGTGTCAATCTTCTGCTGAGGCAGGACACACAGTATTCTTTATTCATAACTGATTCATTTCACTTCAAATAACAGAATGTTTTATACTTTTGACGTCTCAGCAGAAATGGCAGCAAAACAAGGCTGAGGATGAAACATGGAGGAGGTGATTAAAGATTCTGACTGAGTCCAGTGGCTAAATGAAATGTGTGTTCTGTTTACAGTTTCTACTGCAAACCTAATAGGAGAAAACCACGGACTGGATGTCATCTTCCACCTCATCCCTCAGTACACCACCAAACACCTGCACACCATCAAGTATGTATACCCAGGTGTTCTGCGTTTTACACCTGACCTCTCACATGCTCACATCCTCAGAACTGGAGAACAGTGTCAGTGCTCAGTACAGTCCAGCGTTACCACTCAGTCAACACTTTCAAGCTGGCCTCCAAGCCTCAGCTAGCAAGTGGCAGCTAATGCGCAAATAAATGACGAGTGACAAAGGTTATGGCCCCTGGCTGACCCTCAGCACGAAATGAAATCCTTCTCTCACAGCCCAGAGGCAGACCACAAAGATGGGTCAGTGACGTTCAGTGACTCCTTTATTTATACTTTGGCAGTTTGTGGAGCTAGAATTAGCATTAGGTTGGCGAGGCGAGGCGTCTTTCCCTTTTTGCATTTGAAATGGGAGTCAGTGATGGTTTCAGATGAAAATGTCTGCACGTATGGTAATTCCCTTGGCTCTGGTCCTGGGTTGTTGGATGGTCCACCGCCAGGGTTCGCCATGTACCTACGTGACCTTAAGGTTTTCACTCTCATAAAACTTAATAACACAAAGTTGCACAGCCGTTTGGTTGTGTGTTTTCATCAGTCAGTCATTAGGCTGCTGTTCCAGTAGGTTTATTGCATTTGTGCTTCAAAAAGCAAAAACAGTGTTCTCCCCAAATTGCATTATTTTATCAGGATTGGATTTTACATTAAAATCCTTAACATAGTAATGAAAGTGTATTGAATTTATAACATCAGAGATGTAGATTATAACATCATAGATAGATGAGACTTCACTGTCGTGATGATTTTGCAGCATCTCACAACATATGTGCTGAATTTCCTTGATACTTTCGGTGGATATCGATGGGATCCAGAGGATAATTAGCAGTAGAGTTTTTGGTGATGGCTGACATCTCTGAGTGCAAACACATCTGCTTTTACACAAGAGATCAAAAAATCTGTTGGGATCCAGTGAAATTTTCTTATTTCTCATTCCAATGGCTCCACCCAGAGGACAGACATAATGCTTTTAGCCTCACTACATGGAGGGCTGAGAATAAAACTCTTCTCTTTTGTTTGTAGTTTGCACAAACTGCATAGCAGCGGGAAAAACAGGGAAAACATCGTGTTATATTTCTCCTGAACTCGTGCAGACTCCAGCTCCTATGTAAGCCACCAACCTCCTCCTCTTGGATCGCATGTCCTCTTCCCATCAGTCTCTGTCAGAACTGATGGTATCTGGCTCAGATAGCCAGCATCCTCCAATATACCCAGTGGAGCATGCCAAGAGCACCGGGAGTACTGGCCTCTCTGCCTGGACCCATGCCAGACATACCAGCCCCTGATCAGCCATTAGTGAACATGAAACTCCCCAGTGGTGAGAGGGAATCAGATGCTCTGACATCACAAATTTATAGCCCTCAGGGTGAGTTTTCTGTGTAATTTTCATGCAGAAGCCAGTTGTTGATTGTTCTAACTTAATTAGGAGACTGTGGGATTCCAGATTTGGAGGATTTGTTAGAATTGGCAGCTGTGAGATCCTGTGTTTTAATGAGCGCAATGAGGCAGGAGATATGCTATTTCCCTTTAGTGTGAGAGGCAGTTAGACGTGTCTGTCACACTGATTTATCCAATTATAGCTGTGATATGGCGACTGTGAGATATGTTGGTTGGCTGCTGTCCACACTTTTAACGCTATTCTCAACTGTCAGCAGCAGTTAATCCCTCACTCTCGTGTGTTAGAATCCAAGGCACTGCAGGACTTCTTATTATCCTCTTTAGGTTGCTGCAGGTGGGAGCTAACGTAGAATGCAAAGGGGATGTGTTTCTGTGACTGACGTCACTGACAGAATGTGAGCTTTCAGCAACACTTTTTTCTGTATAATAATCCACCCATGATGCATCAGCACATGGTTAAATTTCATCTACCTTGTGGTTTCCCTGTTACCTTCCTGACTGTATTATCATTTAAAACACAGGGTAAAATGTTGCTGAGAGCCTTCACATCGTTGACACTTTGGCAGTAACAGAGAGACACATCCTGAACAAACTAGCTGTGGTCTTTAAATATTGTTTTCCATGATAAAGTCATTTTCCCTGTGGATCCAGGTGAGGGGAGGTCTGTCGGTATAGCCTGGCAGAGACAGTGACCTCTGTGAGAGGAAACGGGCACTGAAACACAGTCCGTCAGCCACATGGCTGCCTGCCAACCACAGTCCAGCACCATGTTAAAACATCACTGTATCCAACAGTAAATCATTGCTTTTACAGCATGTCTGCCAAACACTTCTCCTGCTTTGTGACACTCTGGCATGTTGGCCTGTTTACTTCAAAAGCAGCACAGGAGCCTATGAAAACACTGATGGAGATCAGGTGGAACATTACAGGAACATTCCTGAAAAATCAGGCTGGTTTTTAAAGCTTCTGCACCAGTCACAGGCCTCAGGCCTCCTGTTTGTGCTCAGTCCAAATTCATATACAAGCCTTCACTGCATGTATCACATGAGTCAGCCGTAGATGTCAACTGCAGCTGAGGGATATAACCACTGGGTGGTAGTTCTACTGTGGCCTTGCTGTTCGTTTACATGCTGGTGTACAGGATGGTGCTGACCTTCATTTCATCAACAAGCCAGCTGAAGCTTCAAATCTTTTTTCCACAAATGTCACTTTATTTGAACAAGCAGACGAGAGGCGAAGATCATTGCTTTAGGTGGTACCTTCACATCAACCCTGAGATATCTGCCAGGTAAAGGAGGCACCCCCATGGCTGAAGCCCTTCTGTTCAGGGAGAGCAGGAGAGTTCAGATGCAGTAGGCAGGTTAAAGAGTAGGAGGACAGCAGAGAGCGAGTTTGCCCCGGGGGGGGGGGGGGGGTTGTGCATAATGTGGATCATACCTCAGTGAATCCAGCTACATTCTGGATGTGCTCTCAGGATATATTGTTAAACGTATCCTCACACCTGTCTAAGGATTACAACCAATTAATTATCTGCTGAATTAATTGAACAGCAGCATTCATATGTTCATATTCATGACTATAAATATTTCCAGTTTGTGTCTTTTGGTATGTGGCATCCACTCTGTTGACTGAGAGCACATGTAGAGTGGTGTGTTGTCTCTTTGAAGATGTGTAAATGAATGGTATTTACCAGCCTTAGTAAATCCAGCATGGATTCTCCTGTTAGTTAGTGAAGTATTGTAAATGATCCAACCACCACCAGTTGTTTAAACATGTGACCCCACCAACCTGGTTCATTTGCTCCCAGTGACACTACACTGAACAGTGTTACACTCTCCATCTGAGCATCTGAGTGTGCAAACACACACACACGTTCACCTGGTGTGTGTTCATTAAAATGTTGGAGACACTAACTGCTCCCTCTCCTTCTTTTCCAGGGCAGCCATTAGTGCCTTTGCTGCTCTGCTGTGCACAAGTAAGTTTTCATGACCTTCTTCATTCACCGGGCGATGGTTTCCATCTTCCTGCTTGTACATCATCATTATCATCATCATCATTTCCGTCATTGTCACTGTACAACACTACTCAAACATTTCTGAGGCCATCTTCTTCTTTAATCATACATTTCCATGGATAACTGTTGTAGCTAATTTCCTGAAACAGGGAAACACAAGCAAAATGTCCAGGTGCAAACACAACATGGAAGAGAGGCTGAGGACATTATTAATACAGGGAATACAGAGTCAACAGGTGAAGTCGGGGTGAGCTTCAGTAATGACCAATCACAAATGAACACACTGATCGTCCTGCAGTCATCAGCTTCCTCAGTCTCAAGGGCCGATGAAGGTCCTCTCAGACTACCTCTCCCCCGAGACCAAGAGAGAACTCAGTGGTTTCCATTTTGACAGTGATGATGACGACAGTGGTTTCTGTGGACCACTTTCTGGACGTCCATGACGTCTTTTACAAAGAAGGGATCTGTTTGCTCCATGGCCGCTGTGGAAGTGTGTAAATGTAGAGCTGACTACGCTGAAGTCAGCTCTACATTCTATAGATTAGATGCTGCTCCATGCAAAAGGAGAAGATTTCAACAAACAGGGACCAGTTTCCCAAAACAGGGAAAACTTTGTTCTGTGTAGATTTGAACAAGTAGTTCTGCTGTTCTTTTGCCTGTATGGACTGTATGGCCACTCTCACAGGAAGTGGCATAACACGGGAAAAAATCCACAACTTTGCTAGAAAGCGCCTGTTGATGGATCACACAGTGACAACAGTAGAACAGTATTTGAGGTTTTAGAGGATATTGTTCTTGGCCTATCATCAGATTTTGGTGTGAACCCTACAGGCTTGCTCTGTGCCCACAGTGTTGGTGGGACTGGCTCCGGTGATGGACACAGATGTGTGTGTATCTGTGCAGGCTCTGTGGTTGTAGGTTTACACTTCCTGTGGCTATCAAACTCCAGTTCCTCTCTCATGGTCCCAGACCCTCCCACTGTGTGTGGCTGCTCTCGGCTGAAGAGATGTGGATATGAACGAGCCATTTGGAAATGTTTGGTCAGTTGAGCTGGGATTGCAGCAGAGGCAGCACAGATCATTTGTCCAGTAAAGCCATCGTACAGTCAGCTCATCTGTTCTCTCACACATTCTTTTGTGTGTGTTCTCTGTGTGTTCTGTGTGTGTTTTCTGTGTGTTCTGTGTGTGTTCTCTGTGTGTTCTCCGTGTGTTCTGTGTGTTTTCTGTGTGTGTTCTCTGTGTGTTCTGTGTGTGTTTTCTGTGTGTTCTCTGTGTGTGTTCTGTGTGTTTTCTGTGTGTGTGTCCTGTGTGTTTTCTGTGTGTGTTCTCTGTGTGTTCTGTGTGTGTTCTGTGTGTTCTGTGTGTGTGTGTGTGTGTGTGTGTGTTGTGTGTGTCTCTGTGTGTTCTGTGTGTTCTCTGTGTGTGTGTTCTGTGTGTGTTCTGTGTGTGTTCTGTGTGTGTTCTCTGTGTGTTGTTCTGTGTGTTTCTCTGTGTGTGTCTGTTCTGTGTGTTCTCTGTGTGTGTTCTGTGTTTCTCTGTGTGTTTCTGTGTGTTTCTGTGTGTGTTCTGTGTGTTCTCTGTGTCTGTCTGTGTGTGTGTTCTGTGTGTGTTTCCTGTCTGTGTGTTCTGTTCTCTGTGTGTTCTGTGTTCTCTGTGTGTTCTCTGTGTGTTCTCTGTGTTTTCTCTGTGTGTTCTCTGTGTGTTCTGTGTGTTCTCTGTGTGTTCTGTGTGTTCTGTGTGTGTTCTGTGTGTGTTCTTGTGTGTGTGTTCTGTGTGTTTCTGTGTGTGTTCTCTGTGTGTTCTGTGTGTGTTCTGTGTGTGTTCTGTGTGTGTGTGTGTTCTGTGTGTTCTCTGTGTGTTTCTGTGTGTTTCTGTGTGTTTTCTGTGTGTTTTCTGTGTGTGTTCTCTGTGTGTTCTCTGTGTGTTCTCTGTGTGTTTCTGTGTGTGTTCTGTGTGTTCTCTGTGTTTTCTGTGTGTTCTGTGTGTGTTCTCTGTGTGTTCTCTGTGTGTGTGTTCTCTGTGTGTTTCTGTGTGTGTTCTGTGTGTGTGTTCTGTGTGTGTGTTCTGTGTGTTCTCTGTGTGTTCTGTGTGTTCTCTGTGTGTTCTCTGTGTGTTCTGTGTGTGTGTGTGTTCTGTGTGTGTTCTGTGTGTGTTCTGTGTGTGTTCTCTGTGTGTTCTGTGTGTGTTCTGTGTGTTTTCTGTGTGTCCTGTGTGTTTTCTGTGTGTGTTCTCTGTGTGTTCTGTGTGTGTTCTGTGTGTGTTCTGTGTGTGTTCTCTGTGTGTTCTGTGTGTTTTCTGTGTGTGTTCTGTGTGTTCTGTGTGTTTTCTGTGTGTTTTCTGTGTGTTCTCTGTGTGTTCTGTGTGTGTTCTCTGTGTGTTCTCTGTGTGTCTCTGTGTGTTCTCTGTGTGTTCTCTGTGTGTGTTCTGTGTGTGTTCTGTGTGTGTTCTCTGTGTTCTGTGTTCTGTGTGTGTTCTGTGTGTGTTCTGTGTGTGTTCTGTGTGTGTTCTCTGTGTTTTTGTGTGTTCTGTGTGTGTTCTCTGTGTGTTCTGTGTGTGTTCTCTGTGTGTTCTCCGTGTGTTCTGTGTGTGTTTCTGTGTGTGTTCTGTGTGTGTTCTCTGTGTGTTCTCTGTGTGTTCTGTGTGTTTCTGTGTGTTTTCTGTGTGTTCTGTGTGTGTTCTGTGTCTGTTCTCTGTGTGTTCTCCGTGTGTCTGTGTGTGTTTCTGTGTGTGTTCTGTGTGTGTTCTGTGTGTGTTCTCCGTGTGTTCTGTGTGTTTTCTGTGTGTTCTGTGTGTGTTTTCTGTGTGTTCTGTGTGTGTTCTGTGTGTTCTCTGTGTGTTCTGTGTGTGTTCTGTGTGTTTTCTGTGTGTTCTCTGTGTGTTTCTGTGTGTGTTCTCTGTGTGTTCTCTGTGTGTTCTGTGTGTGTTCTGTGTGTGTTCTCTGTGTGTTCTCTGTGTGTGTTCTGTGTGTGTTCTGTGTGTGTTCTGTGTGTGTGTGTTCTCTGTGTGTTTCTGTGTGTTTCTGTGTGTTCTGTGTGTGTTCTCTGTGTGTTCTGTGTGTTCTCTGTGTTTTCTGTGTGTGTTTCTGTGTGTTCTGTGTGTGTTCTCTGTGTGTTCTGTGTGTGTTCTCTGTGTGTGTGTGTGTCTGTGTTCTGTGTGTGTTTTGTGTGTGTTCTGTGTGTGTTCTGTGTGTGTTCTCTGTGTGTTCTCTGTGTGTTCTGTGTGTTTTCTCTGTGTGTTCTGTGTGTGTTCTCTGTGTGTTCTGTGTGTGTTCTGTGTGTTCTCTGTGTGTTCTGTGTGTGTTCTCTGTGTGTTCTGTGTGTTCTCTGTGTGTTCTGTGTGTGTTCTGTGTCTGTTCTCTGTGTGTGTTCTGTGTGTGTGTGTTGTGTGTTCTGTGTGTGTTTGTGTGTGTGTCTGTGTGTGTGTTCTCTGTGTGTTTCTGTGTGTTCTGTGTGTCTGTGTGTGTTCTCTGTGTGTTTCTGTGTGTGTTCTGTGTTCTCTGTGTGTTTCTGTGTGTGTTCTCTGTGTGTTCTGTGTGTGTTTCTGTGTGTGTTCTGTGTGTTCTGTGTGTGTGTGTGTTCTCTGTGTGTTCTGTGTGTGTGTTCTGTGTGTTTCTGTGTGTGTGTGTTCTCTGTGTGTTCTGTGTGTGTTCTGTGTGTGTTCTGTGTGTTCTGTGTGTGTTCTCTGTGTGTTCTCTGTGTGTTCTGTGTTCTCTGTGTGTGTGTGTTCTGTGTGTGTGTGTGTGTGTTCTCTGTGTGTTCTGTGTGTGTTCTCTGTGTGTTGTGTCTCTGTGTGTGTTCTGTGTGTTCTGTGTGTGTTCTGTGTGTGTTCTGTGTGTGTTCTGTGTGTGTTCTGTGTGTGTTCTGTGTGTTTCTGTGTGTTCTCTGTGTGTTCTGTGTGTGTTCTGTGTGTTCTCTGTGTGTTCTGTGTGTGTTCTCTGTGTGTTCTGTGTGTTCTCTGTGTGTTCTCTGTGTGTTCTGTGTGTTCTGTGTGTGTTCTCTGTGTGTTCTGTGTGTGTTCTGTGTGTGTTCTGTGTGTTTCTGTGTGTGTTCTGTGTGTGTTCTGTGTGTGTTCTCTGTGTGTTCTGTGTGTGTTCTCTGTGTGTTCTCTGTGTGTTCTGTGTGTGTTCTCTGTGTGTTCTGTGTGTGTTCTGTGTGTGTTCTCTGTGTGTTCTCCGTGTTTCTGTGTGTCTCTGTGTGTTCTGTGTTGTTCTGTGTGTGTCTGTGTTCTCTGTGTGTTCTGTGTGTGTTCTGTGTGTTCTGTGTGTGTTCTCTGTGTTCTCTGTGTGTTCTGTCTGTGTTTTCTGTGTGTTTCTGTGTGTTCTCTGTGTTCTCTGTGTGTTCTCTGTGTTTTCTGTGTGTGTTCTCTGTGTGTTCTGTGTGTGTTCTGTGTGTGTTCTCTGTGTGTTCTGTGTGTTCTCTGTGTGTTTTGTGTGTGTTCTCTGTGTGTTCTCTGTGTGTTCTCTGTGTGTTCTGTGTGTTCTCTGTGTGTTCTGTGTGTGTTCTGTGTGTCTCTGTGTCTCTGTGTGTTCTGTGTGTGTGTTCTGTGTGTTTCTGTGTGTGTTCTGTGTGTTCTCTGTGTGTTCTCTGTGTGTTCTCTGTGTGTGTGTCTCTGTGTGTCTCTGTGTGTGTCTCTGTGTTCTCTGTGTGTTCTGTGTGTGTTCTGTGTGTGTTCTGTGTGTGTTCTCTGTGTGTGTTCTCTGTGTGTTCTCTGTGTGTTCTCTGTGTGTTCTGTGTGTGTTGTGTCTGTGTGTTCTCTGTGTGTGTGTTCTGTGTGTTTTCTGTGTGTGTTCTCTGTGTTCTGTGTGTGTTCTGTGTGTGTTCTCCGTGTGTTCTGTGTGTTCTCTGTGTGTTCTGTGTGTGTTCTGTGTGTGTTCTGTGTGTTCTCTGTGTGTTCTCTGTGTTTTCTGTGTGTGTTCTCTGTGTGTTCTCTGTGTGTTCTCTGTGTGTTCTCTGTGTGTTTTCTGTGTGTGTTGTGTGTTCTGTGTGTGTTCTGTGTGTGTTCTGTGTGTTCTGTGTGTGTTCTCTGTGTGTTCTCTGTGTGTTTCTGTGTGTTCTGTGTTCTCTGTGTGTTCTCTGTGTGTTCTGTGTGTTCTGTGTTCTGTGTGTCTGTGTGTTTCTGTGTGTTTTTCTGTGTGTTTCTGTGTGTGTTCTGTGTCTGTTCTGTGTGTTCTCTGTGTGTTCTCTGTGTGTTCTGTGTGTTCTCTGTGTGTTCTGTGTGTGTTCTCTGTGTGTTCTGTGTGTGTTCTGTGTGTGTTCTGTGTGTTTTCTGTGTGTTCTCTGTGTGTTCTCTGTGTGTTCTCTGTGTGTTCTGTGTGTGTTCTCTGTGTGTTTCTGTGTGTGTTCTGTGTGTGTTCTCTGTGTGTTCTCTGTGTGTTCTGTGTGTGTTCTCTGTGTGTTCTCTGTGTGTCTCTGTGTGTTTTCTGTGTGTTCTCTGTGTGTTCTGTGTGTGTTCTCTGTGTGTTCTGTGTGTGTTCTCTGTGTGTTCTCTGTGTGTTCTCTGTGTGTTTTCTGTGTGTGTGTGTGTGTTCTGTGTTCTGTGTGTGTGTGTGTGTGAGTGTGTTCTGTGTGTGTGTGTGTGTTCTCTGTGTGTTCTGTGTGTTCTGTGTGTGTTCTGTGTGTTCTGTGTGTTCTGTGTGTTCTGTGTGTGTTCTGTGTGTGTTCTGTGTGTGTTCTGTGTGTGTTCTCTGTGTGTTCTCTGTGTGTTCTCTGTGTGTGTTCTGTGTGTGTTCTCTGTGTGTTTCTGTGTGTGTTCTCTGTGTGTGTCTGTGTTCTCTGTGTGTTCTCTCTGTGTGTGTTCTCTGTGTGTTCTGTGTGTGTTCTCTGTGTGTTCTCTGTGTGTTCTCTCTGTGTGTGTTCTGTGTGTTCTGTGTGTTTTCTGTGTGTTCTCTGTGTGTTCTCTGTGTGTTCTCCGTGTGTTCTGTGTGTTCTCTGTGTGTTTTCTGTGTGTTTTCTGTGTGTTTTCTGTGTGTTTTCTGTGTGTGTGTGTTCTCTGTGTGTTCTCTGTGTGTTTTCTGTGTGTGTTCTCCGTGTGTTCTCTGTGTTTTCTGTGTGTTTGATGGGAACATTCAGTGAAGCCTCTGACCTGAACCTGCAGGATGTCATGCATTGCACTGCTGCCACTTGATTGGCTGATTGGATAAATGCGTGAATATGCAAGTATACAGGTGTTCCTAATGAAGTGTTCAGTGTGTATCATGTCATTTCCAGAACACCAATGAAAACAAGACTGTAGCTTTAAAAAATAGCCCATAGGTCTTCTGTGCAACAGGTTGTTTCTATGTTATGTTGCTAGGTTACCTGTGGTGCTGATGGGAGCAAAGCAGGAACTAAGGAAACGTCGTATAAAGAACTCATGTCAGGAGGAGGTTAGGGTGGATGGACTTTCACAGAGGAGACTGCTGTTTGTTTCCTGCGTGAAACTGATAGTTAGCGATGCTACACCATGATACACCATCCTAGAGACCGTCCCACAACCTTCAGTGCATTTATTATTGTAACCATGACGACAAAGGTGCTCTAACCTTTAGGGAGAAGTTATTTTAACCCCAAACACTGATCGTCCCTTAGTCCTAACCAACTGCTTTGTGTCTTTATTATTGTTACCGTGACAACGAAGGTCTAGAATGCATGCTGCTGGTATACTCACGTTGTACCACAGGGAAGAGACAAGCAACCTATTTGGTCATAAAGCTAAAAACACACCTTCATTTCTAACTTCCCCATTTCCTGCTTCCTGCTAACTCAAAGAGTGTGTTTGTTATTACATCACGAAAACAACTTAAAGAACAACTGAACCAAAGTAACAACAAACAAAGGCTGGATTGACGTAGACGTGGTGGTAACGTGTCACTTCCTGTTTGTTGCTTCTGCTCTGTGGTGTGACGAGTGTTTGGAGTTATCCTAGCTTATCACTCTACATTAACTCTGCTGTGCTCTGTGGCTCTGAATTCTTGCTAACGTGACTCAGACCAGCAGACAGCAGAAGATGTTGTAATGTGTGTGTTTGTCCTGCAGGGGTCACTGTTGCACTTTGTTCCCAGTCCTGTGGCACGTACAGGCTGAGCACCTGTTGGATCTGCTTTTAGTGTGTGTGTGTGTGTGTGTTTCTGTGTCTGCTTCTCCAGTTATTCTCTCTTGGTTTCATGTATAGCGTGTATCGCCCGTGCCGCCTCTCCCGACGGCCTCTCTCCCTCTCTGCTCCTCTTCAGCGTGTTCAAACATGAGCCTTCGTCCTGTCTTGCGAGGCAGTAATTTATTGCTGGTGCTGGTGCTGGAGGAAAGCTCAGAAAAGGTTCATCCTCTGGGGTTCATGAAAATGGACATTTCATTCATTGTCCCCTTTAGACTTTAGACATTTCCTGACATGGGCGAATTGACAGGGGATACTAAATATTGATCTTTATAATCATCACATCCAGGGCTGCGTTCATAAGTGAAACTGCTGATGATCACCTGCGGTCTTTAGAAAACATGGATCCTAATGTCTTGCAGGTTTCAGCAGCATTGCTGTGCATTAACGCTGCAGAGAACTTGAGCTTAAAGCCCACAAAGAGGTCCTGGTCTACAGAGATGTGGAAACCAGTGATAGGGTCAGTAAGTCATCCTCTTTACCAACATGGTTCCACATCTCAGGATCAATTTTGGAATCAAAACACTGATATTTGTCTCATGTAACTCTTGTACCTAGATCATTATATATATTTATTTGTATTATATCGGTCACTGTGGTTTATTTGCTTGCATTGTTTAGTGTAAACCAAGATTCCATTAAAACCAAACCTTTTTTGTCATGTTTGCACAGAGTAATTCCAAATGTACAAAATACAAAATCATCCATACTCAGTATACATAGAAATACAGAAACACATCCGTGCTACTCGGCCCTGTCATCTGCATTTGGCCACCTCACAGCCTATGTCCTCTCTTCAGTACCAGGGAAGTAACCTTTTTGCAGCCTGATCCATCCTAACAGTTTTCTGCAGATGTGTCCAGATGTTCAACATTCGTCATGTTCAAGAGGGATGTCTGATGCTAAGCTTTTGAATGTAAAGTTAACTGCATGTACTGTAAATGTGTAAAACAGAGTGTAAATACACAGAGGTTTGGTGGTAGCTGATAAAATCTGGGACACGGGGTGAAGCACTGAGAAGTGATCCCCAGTTTAATCCATACTGAGAACTCTGCGTAGGAGGAGAAGCAGCATCCTGCCTGTGTCTGACTCTGTGGGCCTGCAAATAGGCACAGACCAACTCAGCATCTGTGTGTTGATTCAGTGAAGTCAACACACACATGGACACAGACTGTGTGGTGACAGTTAGAGACTCACTGCTCCACAGTCACTCAGAGAGTTGGAGCGCTCTGAGCTTTTCATGATTTATGCAGTGTTGTGCTGCACTTCATGTCAGAGCGCCAATTTGCACAAAACATCAAGAGCCCTACGTTTGCTCATAAACTACAACACTGAGATGAGACTGCTCTCAGTTTTCCCACTTTGATCTATAATGCAATGTTTGGATTGAACATAAAGGCAGCAATTACACTAATACGAAATCATATTTGTAGATTTGGAGTATTTCTCTTCCTGGCGAACAATATTTTGAATGCAGTTTCCTTCCTGATCCCAAGGCATTCTGGGAGCATATTTAATCTTTCAACACTTCTTCTGTGTTCGGCATCTCACCCGCTACACTGCAGTGTTTGTGTGCAGTCAGAAAGCTGCTGGAGGACACTGTCTCTGTAGAATGGTAATAGGAGACTGTGGTCACACAGGAGTTTGTTCTCTACAGTTGACAAACTCGAGCTGTGTTCTGGAGCTGTGCTTCTCTCCTCGAGCCTCCGGCCACCACAGCCTCCTCACTTTTATGCTGGTGGACTGCCCCTTCTCAAGAAATCGATATCAACTAACCCTAACCCAGCACACTCACAATAATCCCAAAATTAAATAACATATTAGCACATAGAAGTTCAGTTAAACTTACTTTAAAAACACATATTTCTTTTTAAACAAGATACTTATACAGGTCATTTCACCACAAAAGACAAACCACCCCTCCCACTCTACCACACTTGGTTTCTTCCCCTGTGAACCCCACTATTTAACCAAATGGACCGCTCCAGCCCAGGTTTGGCTGTTCCTGGTCTGACAGAGGAAGAAGTGAAACAAAGGAGACAGGTGAACACAAGTTAAATTCAATAAATCAAATACACAATCACAGTGTGTCCTCTCTCCTTCACTCCCTCCTCCAGACGTTCATACCACACATGTCACCACCAGCAGCTCACACCAGGATCAACAATCTGATAAACATCTACCTGAGATCTACCTGTGTAGCACGTGCCTTACTTTAGTGCACGGGGTCTCCCTGTGACAGTGGAATAAAACAATTTAATTTAAAGCACAATAACAAATTAGTTAACTACAATATATGAATTACATAATGTCATGTCATGTCATGATCTGCCGCTTGTCTGGGTCCAGGCCCAGGTTGCGGGGGCAGCCCGCCCAATTCACAATGGCACCTCCACGGGTGGTGAGCCCATGGGAGGTGGTGCCACCCGGAGTGGGATTCAAACCCACGACCCTGAGAGGTTGAGTCTCATGCTCTACCAACTGAGCTAACCAGGCGGCTTGAATTACATAATGAATTTAAGTAAATTAAACATGGATTTAGTTAGAATACAAATACTTTTTTGTTACTCTGATTTTTGAGCTGAAACTGCTTATATAATTTATTTGAAATTACTCAAAAATATAAAGTACAGTCAACTTAAAAAAATATGTCTAGATTTAGATGATTGTATTTGCACAGTTTCTCTGTGAGGATTGGTTTAAACAGAAAGGTGTGTGTTTAGCTCTTAAAAGTCATATGTGAAGAAACGATCTTCTGTCTGTAGGTGTAATGGAAGCAGCCATCCATTTATCTTCATACTGTTAAAGTATGTGAAGAAATGTCACAGATGTGGGCAGCGATGCTTTGGGTGACTGTGGATGTACCTGCGTTCAGTTTTAAAGTTTTGAATTTAAATGTGAGCGTGTGTTAATGCACAGTGTGTGTGTGAGGGAAAAACACATGATTTAAAGGTCACCTGTGATTCATGAACGGGGGCCGCTGGGTTACTGGTACAGTTTCTCATGGCTGGGTACGCTGCACACACAGACGGTGAGTGTATGAGCCTGGAGAGAGAGAGATAAGAGAGAATCCTTTATTAGTCGCTCAGTGGGGAAATTGCATTTAGCAACAGCAGGGGTACAGTACAGTAAGTGAAAGTAAGATATAAGTAAGAGACCAATATGGTCAGAACAAGATTAAATAAGGTAGAATAACTAAGAGACTAAACTAAGAAACAAGAAAAATAGCTGCTGTAAAAAATCAAATAAAATATACATAAATAAATAAATATGACATGGAGATTGAGTTGAGTGACTGTAGTACACAAATATTGCACGCTAATAACTGGGCTATTGCACATTGATGTTACACAGATAGTTGCATGTAACTGTAATCAGTTTGTGTGTTAACAATGCTCGTTATAGAGTCTGAGCAGCAGGAAGGAAAGATTTTCTAAATCTGTCCTTCACACACCGAGGGTGGAGCAGTCCGTCACTGAAGCTGTTCTGCAGAGCTGACAGGACGTCCTGCAGGGGGTGGGACTCATGGTCCAGCATAGATGACAGTTTTGCTAGGACCCTTCTGTCTCCAACCTCTTGCACTGAGTCCAGAGGACAGCCCAGGACAGAGCTGGACTTCCTGATGACTTTGTCCAGCTTCTTCCTCTCCTTCTCAGTTATGCATAACATGCATATGGAGGCTGTATGGCAGTGTTACTACATTAGTGTAGACGAGCGGAGGGTGTTTGCTGTTGGCTCTCCTGTGTCACCTCGCCCCTCTCTGATACACACTGTACCTCACGGCTTCCTTCTCTTCTGATTACACATACTCACCTGGGGTGTGTGATTTTCCAGTTTGGCTGCAACTGGTATTTCTTCTGTCTCTGAGCCTCCGAGCTGACCATTACTCCTACTTGATTTTCAAAAGTGATTTATTACAGCTGGTTATAATCTGTCACATTCAGCATCTATGTCCTTTCTATGTACAAACCTTGTCCAGGGCTGCGTCTCCTGCATGGCTCTCTGAGCGATCACAGAACAGCTCGAGGAGTCGGACACTACAGCAGCCACATGAACGTGTTTTAGACAGTATCACAGGCAGTAGCACAGCTGTTGCACCTCCAGCCCCACTGTGCTGGCTGCTGTCACAGGCCTGAATAAATGAACACTTTAACCTCCCATGGTGTCTTACTCTGATATGTACAAAATGGTCTCGCTTAAACATGTTGTAAAACACAAAAGGACTTTTAAATTCTCCTTTAGCTCTTCATCAGCTCCATCAGCCTATAATATACTATCACAGGCCACACTCACACCAGGCACCAGATTCTGTCTGACTGCATCAGTGTGTGTGTGTGTGTGTGTAGTTGTGACATAGTTTGGAGGTCAGAGTCAGTTGTGAGTACATAGATTGCAGGGTTTGTGTGGATTTGTTCAGTCCAGCAGACAGATTGACGTACTGGTTTTCTTCCGTACATCTGTGTCTCTCCCGTCTGTGTCTCTCCCTCACAGAGGCTAACGTTTGCTCGGTGGTATCCAAGGGTTACGTCTCTGGCCTCTTGCAGCTTTATGAGGACTGGGACAGCAAGGATACTCAACATGCCGCCATACCAATCCGTCACACACTGCTGCGCTGCCTCCACAAGGTCAGCCACAGTACTGCAGGCAGACAGGCAATCATGTCCCATGGCGGCATAAGACTGCTGCATCAGACCACACAGGTAAAGTTCAAATCTCCCTGA
This sequence comes from Toxotes chatareus, assembly GCA_016801885.1. Taxonomy (NCBI): domain Eukaryota; kingdom Metazoa; phylum Chordata; class Actinopteri; family Toxotidae; genus Toxotes; species Toxotes chatareus. The sequence continues at coordinate 25,454,518 of CM028902.1, read as the reverse complement.
CTTTTTGTTTTTTCTCTTTCGTTTGGTTCAGCATAACCATAACATCAATAACTGTTTCTTATTATTAAAGATACAGAAACTTTAGTTACAGTAAGTTTATGACGTGCTGTAGGTGGCTCCAGTCAGTGGCAGGAAGTTCGTGGAAGCATTTTATCAAACCAGTGTTACCAGTGGTAACTTCACAGTGAACTCCTGATTTGCAGAGAAACACTCACTTGGCCCTAACTCTGTGTACATGCCACTCAGATGCTCTGCATGTTTGGAGGCCCATACCTGTGTTTCACTGATGCACACCTTCAACCCATCTTGAGGGTTTCCACAGCACAGGACCTAACCCCAAACTCTGATGACCTGGAGCCAAACATCTGGCTTTGCTCTGAATCCAGTATCCTTTTTATCCTGTTGAATAAATGTTGACCCTGTTTGGCCCTTGACATGGATCTAGTTTTTAATTTGGCCCTCTCTGTGATTGAACATCAGACATGGAGGATTCATCATCATGACCACGTGTAAACTGAAATCGATCTGATAAACAGGACTTATACCAGCTCAGTGTGGCTCCTTTGATGTCAGTTAGATGTTCCAGTCTCTGTAATAGTGATGTGATGTGATGGTCATTGGTACCAAGATGTCCTCCACCATCTGGTCCAACAGAACTGTAGAGTTCCTTGAAGCTAAACACTAAACTGCTGTTTGGTGCGAAGGCACAGAGAACAGTCAAACCCAAGTGACCTGGGCACAGAGAGGTGGCAGATCATCATGACAGTTCTACATTATTCCTAAAATGCATAGGGAATCTTTTCATATTAGTAGAACACAATACAGTCCATTCATTGGCTGGAGATGAGTCTGTTAACATGTTGCTTCCATGTTCTGTGTTTGTTTCCCTGCAGACCTGTTTGTTGAGTAAAGGTCTGGAGTCTCTGGTGGAGCCGTCTGTGCAGCTGATGAGGAAATGTCTTCCCAAAACGCCTCTACCTCTGCCCTCAGATCACTCTGCATACACCTTTCCCCTGCCTGGAAGACCACGTGCTGTCCCTGACGTGGACATGGCACCAGGTACAGTATTATTAGTAGTGTTCACTTCATGTCAGGACTGAGAAGAAGCACCGAGTGTGGATTCATATAATAATTAAAACAACACTGACATTTTCTCATGTATTTCCTCTGTCTTTGTCCAGATGAGAGCAGTGAGGAGAGTGATGATGAAGAGGCTGAAGAGAAGCAAGAGTCTGAGAGCAGAGACTATGTAAGTGTGTGTATGTGTGTGTGTGTGTGATTTCTGTGTGATCTGGTTTGGTTTAGTATGGTCTGTAGACCAGCTGACAAGCGTGAGGTCCATTGTTACTTTTGCATTCTAAAAGTAGTTAAAGTTTGAAAGTTTGAAATCATATTTCTGACAGAAACAGTTGTGAAGTTATTCATGTGAACAGAAATTTATTTTTCTTTCCCCAAAAATGATCAGTATGTAGGTCAGCTGGAAGCTGTAGGCATGAATATGACTGGATCACCATCACTGGCATCTCACAAAGTTTCTAAACTAAACTACTTTCCATCAGCAGATAGTTTATGTTTGAAGGAAATGTGATGTTGACTAAATTAGTTCCATCATCAGTGCACTGAGGGAACATTTTTAATGAGCACGCCTGCAGAGCTGCAAAGCTGCAGAGCTGCAGAGCGGTTCATGTTCTTTGTGTTTACATACTCACAGCTGTTAGCCTGTCACCTTTCTATGTATATGATTAATAAGATTTATACTGTTTATAAGACGCCGCTCCAGCTGCCAAATAACAGTCTGGTACTTTAAGACAAGAGAAGAAGACTGGGAGAGCAAAACCCAAAGACAGACAGGTGAGAAACCTGCAGAGCACCAGAGAGGAAAGGACTGAGGCTATATACTGGAAGTGATAGAGGGTGGGATGACAAGGGAGAGGTTGAGACTGGCAAAAGCTAAAGGAAGGTAAAATAGAGTGTAGGTGGTTCTGGTATGGAGCGTGACTGTGGAGAAATGGAGGAGAGAGGCCAATGGGTGAAATAAGAGATGAAAAAGCTGAGAGAATGGGGGAGGAGACTAAGGAGGGAGCAACACACTCTAAAATCTGAGATGGAAGGATGAGGAGAGGACAAATGGAGGCTGGAATGATGGGAGAAGTGGAGCAGAGTGTGAGGCACAAGAGAGATGGATGGAAATTACAATGGAGGAAAGGAAAGTGAAGAAAAATCAGAGAAGGTGTAAGGAGGTTAATAGTAGGGAAAAGGAGGGAAGAGGAGGGTAGGACATGTTTTTCACTTCATACAGCTTTTTGCTCCTCAGCAAGCTTTTTTTTTTTTTTTTTAAGAAGACAGTGTTGGTGTGAACCTCGGTTCAGCAGGTAGGATGTGAAATAAATGACCTATGACCTCAGAGATCTCCTGGGTAGATAAACTGGGTGTGTGACCGTTCACTGGTTTCTACACCGGGAGCAAAACCTTGTGTCGTCACGTGAGAGCCTGTGCTCGCAAAGGTTTGTGAACAACAGGTCTCAGCTGCATTGTGGTTTTCAGGGTTGTACCACTGTAATGTTTTCAGGCCTCCTGCAGGGAATTCACCACAGCTACATTTCTAAAGATGGAAACATGGATCTTTCCCCTGTTTTCATCTCAGAGTGAATCAGATGCCTCCTGCCAGGGTTCAGTGTCAGACCTCACCTCATTCCTCATCCTGACTGAGTCTGCAGGCTGCTGGAAAACCAAATACAGACGTTAGTCAGGCAGACTTGTAGAGGAACATTAGTTTGATGCCGGTCAGCAACAAGTTAGCTGAGCTTAGCCTAAACTGGTCAGGGGGAAACAGCTAGCCTGGCTCCATCCAAAGAAACAGAAAAACAGCCAACCCCGTCACTGAAGGCTGAGGAGGCTGTGACCATCGGATTGCCTGCCACGTAAACGCGTATGGCTGTGACAGACATACGCTGTTTGAGCAGGGGATTTACTGTCATTTACTGTTTATCATGGAACGATGGAAACCTCCTGACCAGTGCTCCGAGATAACGGAAATCCAGTCTGACTTGAAATAAGCTTGATTAAGAATGAAAACAAGATAAACTCACTCCCTGAGCTTGCTGTTATTTGCAGAGGTAAAAGTAATTGGGTAATTAGAAGAGAGAACACAGATGTGTGAAGAGAGAAGAAAAGAAGTAGAGACCAAAATGAGATGGAACAGTAGAAAAAATGGCAGATAGACAGAATGGTCAGGAGGAGGTGATGAAAAGAGTGACACCTGAGGCCAGTGGACATTTTCAGAGAACATTCTCTGCTGTTCCCCTTTCAGCAGCATGTTCTTTGGTTTCCCTGCATCTGCTCTGACTCCCAGTTTGAATGGAATATCACCTGACTGGGAATCCCAGCAACAAAAACAGATCAACTGGTGTAAAAACAGCTGCTGTGATACAGGCTGACGTAAAGAGCTCACACACACATCTGTACTGGAACATGTTTCATATGTCTACTCGTGTGTGTGTGTGTGTGTGTGTGTTACCCTGTCCAGGATGATGACTTGGAGACTGACCTGAACAAACTTCGTCTTCGCCCGGACCCAGACAGACCTAAAGAGCTGCTGACACAGTACATCCGCCTCTGTCCTGAGCTCTCACATGACTTTGAGGTACTGCCATGTTTGTGTGTGTGTGTGTGTATCACTTTCAGCACGAGCTCATTCACAGCCTCAGTCCTGATGAAACGTTTGTAAGCACAGGTGTGATATTTACTTGTGTGTTGGAGCAGCATGAGAACTTTTGTGCAACAAGTGTTTTCTTATTTTGGCAATGTTCAAAGTGATGAGGAGACAACAACAAAAAAACACAGCTGAAGGACGATGAGTGTGATGTGTAGGTCCACATCCTGAGCCCTCTGTCCAGCCCTCTGTCCAGCTAAACTACAACAGCAAACACTTTTTTGACTAGTCACAAATACGTTGATACTGAACTTATCAGTAAAATATCAGTAAATGTTCACAGACAGCCTGTTTGTTCTCCAGCTAAATATCTGATCTCTCAGTTCAGCATCCACCTGTAGTGACTCCAGCATCATGAAACAGTTTTCTGGTTGTATTCAGACTCTCACAGGTTTTGGTTCAGGTCAGGGAAAGGTCCTGGTTTGGTTCAATACAGAGGAAGAGCTTTCAGAAGTCACACGTCGTCTGGGTAGTCTGCTTGATCTCCCGCAGCCGGGCATAAGCTACTGGGAGAAGGAATTTGGTCGGGAATTGTTCCGAGAGCTAGTTTTAGAAAAACCCTGGTTGGTGGAAATGTATCCAGAGCTAGCTGTACTGGTGGGGGTGCCCCTGACAGATTCGGCTCTGGTCGACACCCAGGGTTTTTATAAAGAAACTGGTCAAGTGCCTCTGGGATAAAGTAAACTCCCAGCCAGCCTCCCAGTCAACTAGCATCTGGCCTGCCAGTCTCTCGTCTCCAGTCGGTGGTCTGGCCGACGCCTGCCTGAAGTTGATGGGCTGATAATTGTCAGACCCTGACACGTCCAGCTGGTGTCTGTCTCTCTGAGCAACTCACTGAAGCTTTCAAATAGAATGGATTCATTTATGAAGCTGACACTGAATTTCCTTCCAGATTTAATAAATGACCTGTGCTTTTGCACTTTTAATCTATTTACTACAAATCAAAAATATCTTTTCACATTTTCCAAAGATTATATAAAGTATTTCCCCATTTTTCTGCATTACAATCTAAATGTGTTCTCTATGAATTCCTCTTCATTAGGAATACAGAAATACTGTGTGGGTGTTGCACAAGAATAAATTATGTAAAAGTTTCTGAGTCAGATTCAGATCAGGCTCATGACTCATCAGACTGATTCAAACTGAAGGTGAGGTTCATAACGACTGTTGACATCTTGGTGTATATTTGCACAAATAGAGTGAGATACTGTTTGTTTTTTACCCCCACTTGGAAAAACAGCATGTTTCTGTTTGTTTCTTAATGAGCATGTTCTGTGGCCTGTTTACTCTGCTGGGTCTACAGATCAGTCAAATCACAGCGTGGCCTTCACTCACACAGGAAGCACATGAATCATTTCTACTGGCAGCAACAGCAGCTGATTGATATACAGGCAGTGGTCACTAAGAAAACAAGGAAACTAAGGCTGCAGAGCACAGCACCAGGGACAGAGACAATCTGGCACAAAGGAAAGGGAGACAAAGACTAAATACACAAAAGGAGAGGAAGCAATGAGACACAGGTGCAACACATGAGGGTGGAGCAAGTAATCAGACAGGGGCAGGAAGTGACGCCTCTGCAATACATGGTGGTGGTGATGGAAAGAGGCCGGGGTCCAAGATGTTGCCAGCTGAAGGTGGGATGAATTCTCATGCACCCAGTGAGCTTGAGCCACCGAACTGATGACCTCATACACTGGGAATGGAACTACAAACCGTGGAGCCAAACTGCGAGGCTCAACTTGCGGGGGAAAGTCTCAGGCCACCGTGGTAGTGGAGCCTAGTGTGGTGACAACGTCAGCCAGAAGACTGGGCCGAGGGGACACTGACCTCCATTCCCAAGGTCAGGAAACAGTGGTGGCTGGAACCTGTAGGCACATTGGAGAGGAGAGAAGCCAGCAGCAGCACAGGGAAGGGTGTGGTGTGCAGATTCCATTCACCATTAACCAGCTGTTAACCAGCTCCAATTATTCTTCTAAGCCTTTAGCTCTTTCTCTGGGCTTCTCTTTTTTACCAGACGGAGCATCTGTGTTGTGCCTTTGGAGTCAGCTGAGTACACACTTCTGAGGAGAGTAGCCACAGAACTAAACTGTTTCTGTTTATAGAGGCGTTTGTCTGACGGTGGACTGATGAATTCTGAACTCTGTGAGATGACGTTATGTAAACAGCAAACTCAAGTAGCTCTAACCTGCTTCTCACGTCTGGGTTCATTGACTGGACTCTGGGTTTGCTGACTCCTCCTCCTGGCTGCTTGGACCCTGATTGTTGTGGCTGTATTTTGCTTTTGACTTTTGTCTCCTTGTCCCCTGTTTCTTTGTTTTGTTTATCTGTCTTTGCACTGTCCATCCCTCTTCTTTGTACTACCCACCCAGATACCTACAGTCCATAATTACATACATACTCATACAAACAGGTATACTCACCATGCACACACACTGCCTTCTGCACCAAGGAATAACTGACAACATTATTTTTGTTCTTTTAGTCCTCTCTGTGCCCGTAACCTTTATTTCATGAAACGTCTGTGGCATTTGTCCTCAGGCAAAAAGGATAACTGAGAGTGGCCTGTTACAAGAAACCTCAGTTATTCAGAATAACAAATCCTGACAGGCCCACTGTGTATTTTAGTCTGTTCAGCTACATACAGTAATAATCAGAGGCGTCTCTATTCTGATTCATAAAAGAACATACTTTACTCACGATAATTCAGTACTAAACCAGAAGGAAGAGATGTTAGAAAGAAAGAGTGCAAACCTTTACAAAAACAAACCTCAACTTTTCTGAAAGAGCGTGGCACCAAATCAGCCCAGTTATAATTAGCCATCATTCACCGATAACACTCACCCTGAAGACAGGATCATCTACCACATCTCACTCTACATGGTGCTTTAATATTTCACTACTTAAAGATTCTCAGTTTGACAGCTTGATCAGGGAGGAGTGGACATCCTTTCTGCAAATGAATGAAAGACGTAAGGTGCTAATTAGACAGAAAATTATCTGATACTACTTGCATAGGAAAAAAAAACTACTGCTTGCTTGAGGCAGCCCAGCAGGCGCCACCCAACGTGTGAACGTTTCCACCGAAGTGGTTTCGATTGCTCCCAAAGGTACCACTCACCAGGTGGGAAAGGGACGAGTTTAAATGTTTGGGCTCTCTAACCTGTGTCTAGAGCTGAAGAAGCTTCTCGGGTGAGAGGTAAAACAAGCTTCAAACAGCCCGTGGGAAAATCACATTTACCCTTCACTGACTCAAACATCGCTGTTGCATCAAAAGTCCACTCATTTCCTCAACTCTGACAGCCTGATGGAAAACACTCCAAATTAACAATCCACAATGGAGTCTGTGCATGTAGACTCCTCTCTGGAACACTCCTCTCTTTTCCCATTGCTCCCAAACACTTTCTCTGTATTTATCTGTCTGTGTTCTTGGCATAAAGTTAAATACATTTTCAGTGGGTGTTGGCCTCCACTAGGGTTTCCTGCTGTGACCAGTCCTGTTCCTGGTTTAGTTGGGAGGAGGTGAATGTTTGGGGGCCTCAGAATTGCGTCCCTGCTATTTGCGGATGATGTGGGTCTGTTGGCTTCGTCAGACAGTGACCTTCAAGCCTTTATCACAACCTCTATACATCCTGCTCTTTCCAGTTTACCGCGATAGTTCCCCATTTTGAATTTCAAGATATGCTTCTGTAATGGTCATAAGAATGGTATGAATGCAATGTTGATAAAACGCTTTAATTCATCTCCATCCGTGGTAGAAAATAGGTTAATTCATGATTATAACGAACCTACTTCATTTTAATTTTCTGTTAAAATTCTGTTAATTCATTGATTTATTAAAAACAGGCTTGGAAAGAGTTAAAAATATACTTTGATGTGCAGATCGGGATGATTGGAATCCATTGCTCTGTGTTCGATTGCTAGAGTCTCACTCGGCCAGTAGAGGGGGGCGCGCAGCTCGCGCTCATTACAACACGGAACTCGATTGAAACTACATCGCATCTGTGTCGTTCTTATTATTCTCTCCTTTTACAGGTTAGTGTAGGTTTTCGCGTGTATAATGATGCATATACGTTGTGAGGAATCGGTAGGCTGTAATGTGTAAGATTATGTAACGTTTTATGCGTATTTTGTCGGCTAAATGTAAATCGTTGTTGTGTTAGCCTGTTTGCTAGCAGTGTTGGCGCGGACCGCGGTAGGATCGCGGTGTTAACATGATGTACAGAGGGACTGTTGAGAGCATCCTCAGCGGCGCCATCACAGCATGGTTTGGTAATTGCACTGCTGGAGACCGTGAGGCCCTGCAGCGGATTGTGAGGATGGCGAAAAGATCACGGGACCTCTCTGCCCCCCGTCTCAGAAATCTACAACATCCGCTGCCTGCGCAAAGCCAAGAACATTGTCCACAAAAAAAGCACAGCCAGGTTACGTTCCAGTTGGATTTCCAAGTCCTGTATGTCATCTACAGACTCAGACTCACTCAGTGTCATCATGTAAAGGGTTTTCTTCTTCTACTTAAATGTTGCATATACTCTGCTTTGAAAGTTGCAGCCTTCATATGGACATAGAGCAGGGGTGGGCAAACTGTTCCACGAAGGGCCAGTGTGGCTGCAGGTTTTTGTTCCAACCAAGCAGCAGCACACCAGACTTGACTCATTTAATCAACTGATCTCAGCCACACCGGCCCTTTGTGGAACAGTTTGCCCACCCCCGACATAGAGCTCTTTGTTGAAGTTTTAAATGTGAGAAATATGTTCTACTGCTGGCGGTTTTGCCTGTGGTTACCGTGGTTACCGCAGACATCCATTGTTTGTTTCCCCATGGAGCTCCTGCCATGCATAGACCTCACCTCCAGTGTACTGGGCACGTGTTGACAAAGCAGCTCTTCACTAGCTCTGAGCACTTGTTCTGAAAAAGACAAAGAATTTTGTAGTTCAGAGGAAGTTCCACTGACATCGATTACTGACACATTCTTTAATATGTGCATGCTTCACACAGGTATGACAGGAACGAGTTTTTAATAAAGTACAATTTCAGGCAAAGTCAACCTGGGGCTATAGTTTGCTAATATTTTTGGTCAGAATTAAAAGGTAAATTTGCTGACAGATGATATCGTCTCCTTCATGCACATAAGCTTAACTGTGTGTTTATATTGTAACCAATGACAGTGAAGGTCCGGCACGCCTATCGCCGCAGGGGCGCTGTTTCATAAGACCGTCATAAGATAGATATCAGATTAAAAAAGACCATCTTTGGAGCTCAGTTACTCTCAGAATGAACTGGTTTATAACCAGTTCAACTACAGTAGATTACTGCTTGTTGCAAGAGGAGTTTGATGTTTCTGTGGTGAAAAGTACTGAGTGTTCTGATGCTGATATTTAACTAAACCAGATGATTTTTACTTTGTTGATCAGCATGATACATATATGACATTCTGCTTTTTTTATAAAACCTTCCATACCACATATATAGTATACTGTGTGTGCGTGCGTGTGTGTGTATGTATGTATATATAATCTCTCCCTCCCCCTCCACACACACGCGCACATTATGGCTTTTAGTGTGCGTGTGTGTGTGCATAGAACGGATGTGTGTAGGGATGCTGATTGGTTTATATGCTGCTCTCTCAGACGATGAAATATCTGTTGTGATTGTTCACGTTTGTTCACAGTCAGCTAACTGAAGTGTGAAGCGTGAAACTGATGTTCGGGCAGACGATGCTGACATGCAGCACATCACATGATTGTGTCTCCCAGGAACTGGACCTGAGTTCAGAGTCAGAGGAGAGCTCAGCGTCGGAATCATCATCAGATGAAGAGGCCGTGCTGCGCAGCAGTTTCTCTCCTCGCTCCTCCAGGAAGGACAGAAAGAAGAGTGATTCATCCACCTCCTCTTCAGGCTCTCCCCTAGAGACAGAAGCGTCCAAAAAGGGACACACTCCAGGTCAGAGCCACATCTAATGAAAATGGTACACACAGCATCTAACATCCATACCAACACTGAGACACAATCAACATAGCTTAGCATCTGTCCTTAGAGAACATGTAACTATCAGTAAAGCAAACATTCATCTCCTCACAAGGAAAGGTGGATTGGAAAGTTCTTTTTATCAGTATCACATCTTTAAGAGTGAAACAGGTCCTTTATTCAGCTCCTCCACATGTAAACCGAGTCTTAATTTGGGAATAGAGCACATTTTTTTACTGCTCTGTATTTAAAGCTGCATTCACAGATGTTTTGGGGCTCAATAGAACAATCTAGAAGAACAACAACAGCCATCAGACATGGATCAATGTGATCTTTCATCAGGAGTGATGTTTTTGTCCACCTGCTGAATCCAAATTTTATTTGTCTTTTAGCTCTGTTTTTGGTCTCTACCAGCTCCTGAGGGAAATGTCTGAGCAGCTGGTGTCTGACTGTAGCTGTTTGCTGAGGAGAATTCTCTGCGAGTTTGTCTCTGAGTTACTCTGAGTACTTACTGAGTAATCACAGCCTAAAGACATGTTAATCAAACATGTTATATTACTAATGCTTCTACTAGCTCTACTGATTCTGTTAATATAATCAAATTGCTCTCACATCTGTGCAGTTCGGTGTTGACTCCATTTGTTGGAGTTTCCTGTGGTGTAGTATTGTTGTATGTCACGTAACACTGGGCGAGCGAGCACCATTCAGTGTGAGCTGGGTGGAAAACTGCACCAAAATAAAATACTGAAGTATAAACTGTAATTGAGGTCATGGAATAATGATAACCACACAGTGAGAAATGGTTGTTAGTGAGTGATGGGCGCTGCTGATTGGATGCTGGTCATCTCCACCCTGGCGAACCATTCTCGGCTTAATGCAGTTTTAAAAAGTGTGATAATAGTTGAATGTATTTTTCGCTCGACAGAACGTTGTTGTTCTCGTGCGAAGGATGTGGTAATGCTTTCACTCTTCACTCATTTGACTCACAATCTGAATGAGCTGTTTTTCTTTCTCTTCAGACGCTGCCCAGTTAGAGGCCCATGATTTCCACAGTCACAGCAGCGTCCTCAGCACCTGCCTCGGCCCGAGGACCGTGGTTAGAGAAGCAAAGTACGTTCATGGTCTCTGTCGACCTCGGCTGACCTTTGCTTGTTTTCTGTTGCTAGGTATTTGACCCTATTATTGTTTTTTGCTCATAGGGGAGAAGTGCCCCCAGGTCTGAGAGGGGATGAAGAGCTCGATGAGGAGGAGGGAGCAGAAGTAACCCACCATGGTACCATGACAGACAGATTATTGGAGAGACATGGAGCTTGTATCCCTTACCACGAACCCAAGCTGTACTGCGCTGCAGCTGCCAAAACCAATTCCATTCCAGGGTTCAGCATCCTGGCTTTCCCTGATTTCTGGGGTCACCTCCCTCCACCAGGACATGAACCTATGGCACCTCGCAAACCCAACGTACAGAGGTACAGCATGCTTATTACAGCTGGTGGCAGTTTCACTGAAGAGTGAGGCTTCTGTCCGGCCACTCTGAGAGAGAGAGAGAGAGAGAACTGCCCAGCTATAACATGCTCTTTGTTCCAAAGATCTTATGGAGGCCACTCTGCTCTTGGGAACCTTCAGTACATAGGAATTAATCTGTGGCTTTGACCAGGTGTGTTCCTTTCCATATCAGGTCCAGTCAACTGACCCCAGTCAAGGTGTAGAAACATCTCAAGTGTTGAATAAAGTCAGAGGGGTAACTCCCTGCGGTGATCAGGGACAGGGACTGCAGTGCAAACAGGACCTACCATCCAAAATAAATAATGAAAACACTAACCAAAGGTCTTTGTTCCAGCTTGTCTGAAAGATGGATCAAAGAGACCCTATATGTTAAAATACCTTTTGGAAAAATCAACAGTCTTATTTCTCGCTAATTAAATTATTATGCAACCTCACTGTGGTAGTAAAATATGTTTCAGGGGAAACTGTGAAACGAACTCTGTGCTTTACACCAGACAGAGTGATTAGGCTAACAGCTAAAAGCATCTGTGTAAAACCTGCGGTGAAGTGAACACAGTCAGTGTGAATGGTTGGATGGTGCAAAAGCTGCACATAAAAACAACCAGCAATGATCTGTTCCATGTCCCGGACAGTCAGCGGCCTGTGGGCGGTGAAATGTGACCCCCTTACATAAACAAATACATCAGGTACAAATAAGTATCATGGTCCCAGGGTCTAAGTACACTGTGTGTAACTAAACTACAGGGAAGTGCTGTTACTACCTGCTTTGGTGCAGAGGGATTTGAGGTTTTTGTGGACCTATGGTTGGGTTTCTGGGTCTCTCCCTGTGACCCACAGTGGTAACAGAAGCCCAGAAAGGACATTTTTGTTTGCAGTCCAGTGGCCACATCCTCCTCCTGAGCCTGTGAGGACAGAGATGGAGGATCAGTCTCCCTGTCATGCTCACATGTGATCACTTTTTAGTTCTCCTGCTCGTCCACCTTTCTTACTTTCCTCCTTCCCATTACTGTCCTCCTGCACTCTTGCAGTCTTTGCCAGTCTCCTTGTCACATTCTGTTATTTCCCCATCTGTTCTGTTATTATGCCGCTGTCCCCCTCTCCAACAGATGTGACAGCTGTGATGGTCTTATTCTGTAAGTGACTCTTGGTCACATTGGTTTCTCTGAGACTATTCCTTCTTTGTGTCTTCTCCCTTTTGTCCATTACATTCCTTTTTTGGCCCCTCTGTCTCTCTTAGTGTGTTATCTGTGTTCACGTAACCATACGTGGCAGCACTGAGAGCTGTACAGCTTTCTGACAGTAATGAGATCAGAGAGATGAATCAGATAAATAAATGTTCTGATGCATGTGCCGATCCATGTTTATTTGGACTGTGAGCTCACACATAACATGTATACAACCTCCTGTAATTATCCATGATGCATAAAAGGAGAGTGTGTCCTTTGTGTAGGTGTGTAACAGAGCGAGCAGGCTGATGATGACACACAGAGAAGAGACAGGCAGAGTGATGTCTGTGTGAGCCTCTCCACACTCTGCCTTGCATTTCAATGCGGCACTCTTCATTTCTATGCTGATTGCTGCTGATGGTGAGCGAGGCTGTGTGTGTGTGTGTGTGTGTGTGTGTGTGTTTGTTTTGTTTTAAGCATCAGACTCAACCTGGAGTTGTGTATTTCTCTCCCTGCAGATCAGCAGGTTCTTGCCAACGAGAGCAAGTTATTGAGAGATATACATCCACATTATGTCAGCTCTCTAAGAGAACACTGTGGATTCATTTTGATAGGATTGTCAACGCGATAATTCAGACTTGGCTCCTGAGGCTCTTCCACCCTGTCAGGTTAGAGGAGGTGTCAGGTGTCGTTACAGTAACATCAGTAGTTAAATGACAAATTGTGTTGTTCTGTCATCCCATAATAAACTCACTCTCCTTCCTCTGGCCTTGGAATCAGGTGTTTCTGCGGAAACACCTGATGCTGTTGTTGTTTTTGTGAGGACACGGTTTTTTAATATCTTTGAGGTGTGGATTTGTCATGGCTGAGGTGAGCACCTGATCTTTCCTCCAGCACCACGCTTACATCCCATTTTCCACTGAAACATTGAAAACAAATGGCTGAATTTCCATGAACTTTGATGTGAATGTTTATGGATTCAGTGCTGAAGCAGGGAAAGTGATGTTGGGTGATTACGTTTCAAAACGTTTGGGGAGTTCTGTGCCTCATGGTTAAAAGGTGCACACAACACAATCACAGCGTCCTCAGTTCAATTCCAGTCAAGGACCTGTCCCATTTTGTATTGCTGTCTGTGTCTCTTCCTTATTTCCTGTCTACCTTCACATGGTCCTATCGAACAAAGGTGAAAAAGACAAGAACTCTGTTCAAGGACTGAACTGAAAGTAGGAATCTTGTTTGTGGCTCAAAGCAAAGGCTGATGTTTCATTTGAACAACAGCCTTTTCTGTCATTTGTCTGTGTAAGAGAAGCGTGTGCAGTGAACTCCATGAGCCAGTAGAATTACAGAACTCATTCTTTGTTTTTTACACTTTGGACAAATGTTGACTGGGATTCAAGGATGAACTGAGTAGACTTTGGAGGTCAAAGGTCAAAGATCAAGGTCGCTGTGACCTTAACGCAAATGTGCTTCAGAACGTGTTGTGGCAACATGGCGCCCTCCGTGGTGGGCGGGTTCGCTCACTCAGCTCTGGAATGCCGGATCTTTCTTCTTCTGTTGTGTGTGTGTTGCTCTTTCTGCAGTGCACTGTAAATGCCATGCGCTGCTAACATACAACAGACACAAACCACTGGATATCGCTAACTCACACAGCCCGACCGTGAGTCAGCGAGCTGACCCCAGAGAGCGCGTCGCAAACACAGGCAACAGGACTGGAGGGCTCCATGCTAGGCTAACAGCTCGCGCTAGCTAACGTGCGGTCCCTGGAGGACAAACTGGACGAGCTGAGAGCCAGGATCACAACACACCGGGAAACAAGAGAGTGCTGCGCTCTAACTTTCTCAAAGGCCCAGAACCAGCCGCTCAGTTACAGACTCACTCCGTACACCGAGGACACCGGACTGCAGCCTCCGGTAAGGCCGAAGGGCGATGTGTCTGCGTGTTTATTAACAACTCGTGGTGTGGAGACACACGGACAGTTCATAAGCATTGCTCTCCAGATGTGGAGTTTTTACAGCTGAAATGCCGTCCCTGCTATCTGCTGTGGGTTTGGCCGCTGGTTCCATCCCAGAGCGAGCCAACTCCACGGCGTCATCAGCGCCTCACAGACGGCTCATCCTGGCGACTTTAACCGGTGCAATCTAAGGACTGTATTCCCTAAATATTATCAACACGTGGATATTCCCGTGAAAGAAACACGCTGGATCACATCTACAGCAAAACACGCGGTGCATACATACATACACATCTCACTGTTCCTGTACCCGGCCCACAGACAGAGACTGAGAGCACCCTGCAGGACTGTTCTGCTCAGACACACTGGGATGTGGACGACTCTTCCGTCAGAGTGTGAGACCGGGTACATCAGCACTGGTGTTGACAACATTGTGCCTCATCATACAAGTCAGGAAGTTCCCCAACCAGAAGCCCTGGATACAACAGTCAGATACAACTTTGCATATATTATCACTGCTTGTCAAAGATGGACTCAATATGTATTGGAGGTCAAAGGTCAAGGCCACTGTGATCTTGTGTTAGTTTTGCTTGTGAACACCCAACACTAACCTTCCCAAACATTCCCATTATCACTACAAAACACCCATAACCTCTACATCCTGACCGAGGCATACCACCGCCATGTGGTACATCTGTGCTGTTATAGTAATGTGTTTGCATGTCTGTAGAAGTGTGTGCGTGTGTGTCGTGTGCACATGCAGCACTTTTTTAACATTTCTGCTCTGAGACATTTTCCTCTGCACTGTGAAGAGGCCAACAGACAGTGACATTTACAAATGTTAAAGAAGCCGTTTTACTCTGAACTTAATCCAATGACGTTGCCAGTCTGTTGGTGCTCATCTGAGAAGAGCCTTTTTTCAGGCTTCAATCCTTTAACAGAACTAGTGTTTATTCTGGCTTTGTTAGGGCTGCTGTGTGACTGTATTGTCTCGGCTATAGAATAAGATTAGGCCTAAAGCCAGGGACCATTAAAGCATTTCTCATTTTGAACAAAGATGTTCTGGTCCAGTCCACTCTGCCTCAGGCAGAGAACAGGCTGCTCATTATGGGTCCGAGCTTATTTCTTCATAAGCTTTGCTATGGGAATTAAAAGGGGATATACTCAGAGTCTCAGAGGACAGAAGACATCTACTGTAGCTCCTCAATTCCCATCATCTCTCTGCTGTCCACTGTCGAATAAACGGAATGAACTGTACTTGCAATTTATTTGAACTTGCAAAGATGTTTGAGATCAGAGTGACGGTTGTGTCTGAGTTTATCTTTGGAAATGACTTCAGCATTTGGTCCTCTCATTGCTGGTAGGACAGAAGTGATTTGATTAGCAAAGTGACGATGGTTAGACCGACTCTGCCCGCTGCTTTCTCTGAGTGATTCACATCATCTGGTTGAAATTCATATATTTTTAAGATGAAGATCCAGTCATCACTAAAGCCAATAAAAACTAATGACATGATCAAAGTTGTCATATTGACATTTGAGGTGTACTGATTGATCCAGAAGGTCAACTCATGCATTTAGTGATGTGTAAGAAAACATTCCACCTTAAAAGTTGTTGGTAGCTGTTAGTAGCCTTTGAGTGAAATCAGTTCTTTTTCTTTCTATTTATTAACTATTAAAGATGAAGAGACAGTAAAACGTCCTTCGTCCTGGGTTCAGTGTCACATCAGGAACAGACTTTATCCTCTGTGTGTGTTTGTCTCTGTCAGGCACAAAGTGTTTGAAGATGTCCAGCGTTTCTTGAATACTGATGACATCACCAACCAGGTAGTCTTTGACCTGGAAGACAGCAGGTAGGTAAACAACACAGCACAGCCATTTATTTCATGAGATTAAAAGTTCAGTTATTTTTCACAAGTTAATGTGCTGTGAAATTCACCGTCTCTGTCTCTGTCTCTGTCAGTCTTCAGTGTCCGTCTGATTCCTTGAGGTTTTCTCTAACTTTGAATGTGGGAACCTGAGGAAAGCTGTCCAGGTCCGCAGGTATGAACACACAACAACACACACTGAGCACAAGATCACAGATGTCAGTGAGGATGTTATGATGTGATGTGATGTTATGTTATGACTGAGGAAAGAAATCAGTGAGACACAATCCATCACACACAAGAAAACACAAGACTGAGAAAAGCACAGCTCCTCTCTCCTTCCCTCTTCTCCTCTCGACGTCTCCTTCTCTCCTTCTCCTCTCGTGTAGATATGAGTACGACCTCATACTCAATGCGGATGCTAACTGTTCCCAGCACACCCAGTGGTTTTACTTTGAAGTCAGCAACATGGTGGCAGATGTCCCCTACCGCTTCAATGTCATCAACTGTGAGAAGAGCAACAGCCAGTTCAACTATGGTGAGATGGGTTGTGTGTGTGCGTCTGTGCTGGAGCGTTTGTGTGGTAATGTGAGTGCTATTATCTGTTGTGTACTTCATTCAGTGCACCGTCTGTTCATGGTGCATCATACAGGCTATACATACATTTATTTTCAAATATGAAACACATGCTTCAGTGTTCACGGATACTGGGAATACTGGGAACACGGTGAACACGGATAAAGTATTGAGAGATCACGACAGCAGCTCAGACTGGGAGGTGGAGCCTGTTCCCAGCTGCTGCTGGAAACCTGGACACTCTCCACTCCTCAGCAGTAAGAAATGTCCTGTCCAACACCCACTGAGACAGCTGTTCGCTTTCTTCCAATAATCAAACGCTCCTCCTCTCATCTATGCAATGACTGGATGTCACACCCTCAAGGAACAACAAGGGCTGTGATTATAAACCTTCTCCGAGTTCACAGGGCCCATGTATGCAGAACAGACTCACATCACCTCCCATGACCCCTGTAGTAACCCTACAAGGGTGAAGAGCTGGTCCCCTGTCCCACGCTCCATATGTCTCTTCCTCAGCTGAAGCTTGACATCAGCCTGCTTCTGCCACATGGCCAAAGGTTTCCTGAGGAGTCTGAGTACTGTTACCCCGACAACTGCAACAGAACCTGCTCCAGTCCCTGTTTTAAAGACCGGAACAACCACTCCTGCCTGCCAGTCCATAAGTGCTGTCCCTGATATCCAGTCAACATTAAAATGGTGCCAATCAACACAATCCAGCAGCATCCAGAGCCTTCCATCCTTCCAACCTCCCATCTTTATCTCCTGTTAGCCAGACGCCTTCTGCTGTGGAGCTTCTGAACAGCCTAAGCTGCCTCTGATCCTTGAAGTGCTCCTCCCTCAGTCCTTTCTCAGCTCTCCTGCTCGCTGAGATTCCCCCTGAAAACGCCCTGTTTGCTTCCTGAGTTGTCTGACACTTTACCATAAAGTCTTTCAGGCCAACTGAAAGTTCTTGTCCATGTCCAGGGGACAGTCTGCCAAGTCCCATGTATTTTTCCTGTCATCTGACTCCGAGTGTGTCCGTTCAGTTACAAAGGTCTGTGCATCATGAATTTTGTGTGGAGCTTGCCAACTAGACATGCATTAGAATAGCAAAATGAACCGTAGCCATCTTTACATATCCACACCCCCGAGGTAGCGGGTCTCCATCCCAGGCCTGGCTTCAGAGGGACCTGACCTGTCTTTTTACAGTTGATTTGTACG
>CM028902.1:25426579-25431579 GCA_016801885.1 Toxotes chatareus | reverse complement strand
TCTGCAAACTGTCCGAAAACTTGTTCTCCAGGACAAACAGCTGACTGACTAATATGAAGTCATATAACATATTTAACTAGGGGTGGTGGAAAAAATGCATTATTGATTAATCGCAATTATATTATGGCCGATTATGAATCGATTATTAATTTTCCAAAGATTTCTTTTTTGTACTACCCAGCAGTGACTCTCCAGTTACTGGCTGTCATACAGGATTTAACCGCAGGGCGGAGCTGATGAGTAACAGTCCTAACAAAACACCCTGTAACAGAACCAGCGACTGAGCTAACTATGCTAGCGAGACGAGAGGCGCGTGACACGGACGAAGAGAAACCATTAACCAGCAACCACCGATCCATCAGCTCCATCTGGGCTAACAGCGAGGCTGTGGGTGCGCTGTGGTTTTCATGGCAGGAGTTTTAAACACGTCCACAGGACGTACGTTGTCTGCAAACTGCATGAAGCTAAAGTACTGTGGTAATGCTAACAACATGAGGGCCGCAGGTTCGATCCCCGGGCTGAGCTCCTCTGCGGAGTCTGCATGTTCTCGGTTATCTGTGTTTGCGTGTCTTTGTGTGAACCCCGCCTCTCGCCCGTAGTCAGCGGGGATAGGCTCCAGCTCCGCCGCGACCCTGACGGATCAAGCGGTATAGAAAACGGATGGATGAGGGCTCTCATGTGGCGCTTCCATCCAGAGGAGGCTGCGTGGGCTAAAGACAACCGGCTGAAGCCTCATCCCACCGAATCAACACTCCTCTCCACGAGGTGGCGACAGACATTAGCCACGGTGAAAGACTACATGTGAAACGGGTTAAAGAAAAACTCATTTGGAAGTTCCAGCTGCGCTGCACCGTACTGAAGGTGCTGCGAGGAGTTTCTCAGTAAAAGAGAAGCTGAGGTATTCAGCAGCTGTTTTTTTTAATGGTGCAATATGTTTATGGTGTATTTTGGATTACTGATGTCAAGTGGAAACTCAATAATCGATTGGTAATCGAATAACCATAATCCAATCAGATCGGGAAATTGGACTGATTAACCACCCCTATATGAAACAGTATTGATTCACATACAGATGCTCAGACGTCAGCAAAACAAAGTCCAATGACAAAGAGCTGGCAAAAGCTCTGGCACTGTTTGATTGACAGTTGATGTCTCCAGTAGTGAGTGCTCAGTGCTGAAGATAAAGACCTCACAGACACTGCTGGGATACGTCTTTCATCTACACATCACTTTCTTATTTCCTCTTTTTTTCTCCTCCAGAAATCACTTTTGTCCAGCTCGAGGTCGGAGGAGAGCAACCTTTTATACTCTCACCTTTACCATCACCTTTAAACACAGTGAGGACGTCTGCTACCTGGCCTACCATTATCCCTACACATACTCTGCTCTGAAGGTACTCGTCTGTCCATAAATCCACCCACCCATCCATCCATCCATCCACCCATCCATCCACCCACCCATCCATCCATCCATCCACCCACCCACCCATCCATCCATCCACCCATCCATCCATCCATCCATCCATCCATCCATCCATCCACCCACCCATCCATCCATCCACCCATCCATCCATCCGTCCGTCTCTCTGATTGTCTGTCATGCATTAACTTGTAGAGCTTTCAGTTTTAGCTTGTCTTGAGCATTTACATTTGTATGGAAGGGGCTTGATTAGACCTGGTCAGTAGGAGGCAGTAGTGTTCCATGGTAAATATTAGGCTCAGATCTGGAAATACACATTTTAGCTTTTCTGTGGCCTACAAACTTGAAAGTTGCACCAAATTACCAAAAAACATTTCCATGTTATTTCATAGATATGTTCAAAAGAGGAAAATGAAAGACGGGAGTGTAGTGTGTTTTATGGTAGACATGGTATGGTAGATCTGTGGTCTGGGACGCCTTAGGGAGAGGGAAAGAAGAAGAAGAGAGAGGGGCCTGAAGAGTCTGAGCAGGTGACATCAGTGAAAAGGTGTAAACTTAAAGTTCACACCTTAATAATAATTCCAGTCCTTGTTGTGTTGTTTTCTTAGAGGAGAGTAACAGTCCAGTATCACTGAGCCTGTTTGTCTGCCTGTTTATTCCCATTTGCTTCGTCCATTTGAGCTGAGATGGTCAGAAATTTCTTCGACATGCTAAAAGCTGATCTGTGTATAGGCCTTCTGACATATGTTCACCATGTTCAGGTGTTGAAATGACCCGACATTGTACTTTTGTCTCGTCTCATGCTGAACAAATTGTTGAAGATGAGACATTGAGTCTGTTGCGAAGCCAAAGCTACAGAGGAGAACTACAGATAAAGCGAGTGACTGCAGAAAAAGGCTTGAAGAAAAGGAAAAAGTGTTTGATCTGATCCGTCCAGAGAAATGTTGCATTTTTAATTTAATGAGCTCATTAACTTTGGATAGTCTTTCTAATAAAAACATATTTTTCATCATCTCATTGAGTCTGATTGTATTTAATTATCACACAGTCGGCTGTTGTTATCACTGCTGTTGTAATTGTTCATTTTTTACTGTAATCTACTGTAATTTTGATATGTGCCGTCTAAACTATTATTATTATTAATTCATGTCAGTTCTCGAGTTCACGTTGGCTTTTTCATTATAGAATTAAACCACCATCTTTCCCCTGTGGTACAGGGGTAAAGACACTGACCATGAACCATAGTCCCTGGTCTGAGTCCAGCGTGGGGACCTTTGTTGCACCTGTCTTCCTCCTGTATTCCCTGTTTTCTTTCCACTCACTGTGATTAAGGCTTAAAGCTGTGGATTAAAACACAGTGTGTGGGGCATTATTTTTCCCTCTTTTGCACAGCGGTGGTGTTTTATGCGAACAGAATCTTTAGGAGACGATGTGAATCAGCGTCGAGGCTGGAAGTTATCAGCACTGTCCGTGTCTCTTCTCTGATCCAGTGCGAGTAAAGAGCCGTGACCACTGTTTTCATACATGCACTGTAAATGTACATATACCTGTTCATCTGCATGTCTGACCATACATGTGTGTATTTATTGTGTCTATCAGGCTCATCTGAGGGTGCTTCAGAAATGTGTGGATCCCTCCCAGGTGTTTTTCAGGCAGCAAATTCTTTGTGGCACTTTGGCTGGAAACTCCTGCCCATTGATCACCATCACTGCCTGTCCTGCCAGCAGGGCCTGGAGAGACATGCACCAGCTACGTAAGTACTGCAGTGTGTGTGTGTGTGTGTGTGTGTGTGTGAGCAGACAATAGGAGAAACAGCAGCACTCCGTCCTGACAGAGACAGATATTCCATGCTTTGTTTATTTTTCAGTAGTTAATTGAAAGCTAGTGATGCTTAGCAGCTGGAAATATGAAGAACTCATTTTTGGAGAAAACCATATGAGATTCATCATAGCATAACCACATTAGCATAATATTATTTCCTACTCCCGTAGCTGCTGTTGCACACGAGGCATTTGTTCTTTGCTCTTATGCCGTTTCATCTTGTCATTTTCCTTCGAACGCTCCAACACAGTCAGCGTTTGGAACTGAAGACGTCTGCTTGGTGTCATCTTTGATTCTAATGGGTTTTAATGTGAAACAATCATCATATGAATGGTTTAATATGAGCCTGTGGTCTTGAATCAACTTCTGAGAGGAAGTGAATATTATGTTCACATGGAGATGAACCAGTTTTCATCAGTGCTTTGACACAACCATAAAAAACACTGGATCATGTTACAGTGATGTTATTCTGTAAGATCAGAGACTGAGGCAGAAAATAAACATGTTGTCTGTGAATATTTTTCTGATGTGTTTGACGTGTCAGTGAGTCACTGTGCTGTACATGTTAACAGAACATCTAATCTGGTCACAGTTATGATTCCTATAAAATATATTTGCTGTTACAGTCTGGCTGAGTCCAGCTTGTTTATGCTATATTCTTATTTACAAACACACACACACACACACACACACACACACACACACACACACACACACACACACACACACACACAGGTACTTTATTTTACTGCATCTTTATGAGGAAGCTCACTGACATAATGTTCCCTCGCTCCTTAACCTAGAAACTGAATGTCTCACCCCAGTCCTTACCCTACCTCCAATAGAACAGTCCTTTGAAAGTGAGTCAGAATGAAGACTGTCCAAAATGTCTTCACTTTCCCAAAATGTCCTCAGTCTATCAGGTCTATGACTGATGATGAACCCTCACAGTGATAGAAGCTCTGTCCTCTTTAGTTTTCTTTATTGATAAAGTGATGAATGAAGTGATGAATCCTCAGCCCACAGTTTGTTTGGCTGCGGTTTAGCCCCAGGGCTTTTATCCAGTTACCCAGCTGAGTATTTCTGCCAGTAGCAACTGACCTGCGTTCTCTCAGTGTTTGTCCTCCTTAGAGCCCAGTTTGCACTCCACATTGACTTTGTTCGGATCACCAGTTCCACCCCTGTTCAAGGTGTTATTGTTGATCTCTTGTACGTCCAAAAGGTTGTCGGTCACCTTCAGGTGCAGCAGAGAGAAATTTCTCTCTGTGTGAGAGCTGATGTTCACCGGCACAACACGAGTGAGTGAGTGAGTGTGAGTGAGTGAGTGAGTGTGAGTGTGTGAGTGAGTGTGTGTGTGTGTGTGTGTGTGTGTGTGTGTGAGTGTGTGTGTGTGTGTGTGTGTGTGTGTGTGTGTGTGTGTGTGAGTGTGTGTGTGTGTGTGTGTGTGTGTGTGTGTGTGTGTGTGTGTGTGTGTGTGTGTGTGTGTGTGTGTGTGTGTGTGTGTGTGTGTGTGTGTGTGTGTGTGTGTGTGTGTGTGTGTGTGTGTGTGTGTGTGTGTGTGTGTGTGTGTGTGTGTGTGTGTGTGTGTGTGTGTGTGTGTGTGTGTGTGTGTGTGTGTGTGTGTGTGTGTGTGTGTGTGTGTGTGTGTGTGTGTGTGTGTGTGTGTGTGTGTGTGTGTGTGTGTGTGTGTGTGTGTGTGTGTGTGTGTGTGTGTGTGTGTGTGTGTGTGTGTGTGTGTGTGTGTGTGTGTGTGTGTGTGT
>CM028902.1:25416579-25421579 GCA_016801885.1 Toxotes chatareus | reverse complement strand
CTGACCGTCCCTCTGACCGTCTCTCTGACTGTTTGACCGTCTCTCTGACCGTCCCTCTGACCGTCTCTCTGACCGTCTCTCTGACCGTCCCTCTGACCGTCTCTCTGACTGTCTCTCTGACTGTTTGACCGTCTCTCTGACCGTCCCTCTGACTGTCTCTCTGACCGTCCCTCTGACCGTCTCTCTGACTGTTTGACCGTCTCTCTGACCGTCTCTCTGACCGTCCCTCTGACCGTCTCTCTGACTGTCTCTCTGACCGTCTCTCTGACCGTCCCTCTGACCGTCTCTCTGACCGTCTCTCTGACTGTCCCTCTGACCGTCTCTCTGACCGTCCCTCTGACCGTCTCTCTGACTGTCTCTCTGACTGTTTGACCGTCTCTCTGACCGTCCCTCTGACCGTCTCTCTGACCGTCTCTCTGACCGTCCCTCTGACCGTCTCTCTGACTGTCTCTCTGACTGTTTGACCGTCTCTCTGACCGTCTCTCTGACCGTCCCTCTGACCGTCTCTCTGACTGTCTCTCTGACTGTTTGACCGTCTCTCTGACCGTCTCTCTGACCGTCCCTCTGACCGTCTCTCTGACCGTCTCTCTGACTGTCCCTCTGACCGTCTCTCTGACTGTTTGACCGTCTCTCTGACTGTTTGACCGTCTCTCTGACCGTCTCTCTGACCGTCCCTCTGACTGTCCCTCTGACCGTCTCTCTGACTGTTTGACCGTCTCTCTGACCGTCCCTCTGACCGTCTCTCTGACTGTTTGACCGTCTCTCTGACCGTCCCTCTGACCGTCTCTCTGACTGTCCCTCTGACCGTCTCTCTGACTGTTTGACCGTCTCTCTGACCGTCTCTCTGACCGTCCCTCTGACCGTCTCTCTGACCGTACAGCATGAGCCTCTGTCGGTGTTTCACCGTCGGTGGTTTAAATCATTGGTGACATAACTGAAGCGACTGCTGATGTTGGCCTTAACTTCCTCTGAGGTTTGTTGAACCTAATCATTAAAGGACTGTTCCACTTTAGGACAACCTGCGTCCCATTGTCATAGCTCCTGTCCATCATTCCTGTATCATTGTTTTCATCAAATGAATAGAAATAGACCCAGCAGGTCAAACTTCTGTAGAAGACAAAAGTGAACCAGAGTCCAGATAATTTCTGACTCCCAGGTGCATCTTTCACCTGTAAAGTGCTTCAGATAGAAAATGTTGGTTTGTTTCTGGACCTCAGTCCATTCCACACACTAGTTCTCAGCAGGTTTTGCACGTACGTAGAATGGAACGTGGACACAGCGACAGCAGAGCAGAGACAACCTGAAGTCAAACTAATCTCAAATGGAGAAACATCAGCTATGTCTTGAACCTTGAACAGTTGTTTTTACAAGAAAAATTATTATGGGGCAAAAAAATCAATCCACATTTTTCCATCAATAAAAAGAGCTTATGTTTCACCAGCAGTCGCTAACAGCAGTGATGCTGCCTGTGGTGTCAGGACGGTGCTGCTGTGTTTGATATCTCCCTTTGGTAGCCGCTCCAAAACGGTTTCACTTTTTTTTTTTTTATCAGTGTCCTTGTTTTGTCCTCAGTGATTGGTGTTGTTCTGCCGCATCACAAAGAAATTACTGTCAGTGAAATGTTTTATTACATTTCAAAGCTGCAGTTTGTTCCTGTCTCTTCTGGTGTGAAACTGAGGCAAAGACAACTTCCCAGGGGAACACACAGACAGACAGACAGCTGTGTGAGCTCAGGATGTGAATGACAACACCTGCATCAGACCTGTCCTGTGTTAGATTCAGTGGCAGAATTTGAAGCTAAATAAATATGGAAACTGAAGTTAGTTTTCTTGAAGCCCAGTGGAAGATAGAGGCAGTTATGATAGGAAGCAGCAATGTGACACCACACTCACCATTTGCAACTAATAATCCAAGATTTAATGGTCCTCAGTAACTCTGCAAGCCAGTGGCAGTGCCCACCGTCAGCTGCAGGTCACAGTGATGAAGGACGAGCCTTCGCTGCTTCAACCTTAAACTTCTGGGAGAAAAAAAAATCTAGATGAAAACAACATTTCTACAAATATCATCGTTAGGAGGTTTTACAGCATCAGATCCCAGAATCCATGAGATGAATGCTACCTTATTCCACAGTAATGCCGTAGGTTATTACCTTGATTCATATTCATTTCCATTGAATCCTGAAATGTTTGTGTATAAACATTAAAGAGGAGTTCTAACCATCATCATACAATAATGCTTCTTGACTCCGGGACAGATGAGCTGGGACAGACAGGTCTCTGATCATGTGTTGTCCATTGTCATTGAGCTCAGAGCTGATCACACACTCTCCATCTGTTGCCGTGATGTCTGTGCAACATTCATGTTGTAATCACACACTGGGAAATGTTAATTACGACCCCTGCACAACATTACACTGATCAGTCGTGACGGACATAATTGGCCAGCTGTCACTGACAGAGCTCAGTCGATGGTTGTGACGCAGCATCAGCTTTAATTAAAGACTTGATCAGGGTAATTAAATGATGCCCGGCACTCAGAGAACACAGGAAATGCAGACAGTTACCAGATTACAATACAGAGGCAGCCGTGTGGTGAGTGCTTTTTGACAAGGTACCTCTGAGTTTAGAAGCATTCCTGTTGAATGAATTTCAAAGGCAGGGTCCCTGAAAGCACCACGTAATGTGACTGACAAGAGGCTCGGTAACACTCTGATTTTCCACATACTGTGAATTATGTCAACAGACGAATGATAGATCTGTATCTGTCTCCCTGCAGGCAATCGTCCTTACATTGTGCTGACAGGACGTGTCCATCCCGGTGAGTCCAATGCCAGCTGGTTGATGAAGGGCACCCTGGAGTTCCTGTGCAGCAGTGACCCGGTGGCTCAGAGTCTGAGGGAGGCCTTTGTCTTCAAGATTATCCCCATGCTCAACCCAGATGGAGTCATCAACGGCACGTAAGTGGGCTGCAGGAACCAAGCTGAGCGCAGCACCGTGCCATAGAGCTGCATAACGATTGTATCTGAGGAGAGTTTTTATTTAGATAAGAGGTTTTAAAAATGTTTATGCTTATCTACAGGTTTCTACGGGCAGTGAATGTGAGCACAGGTCCACATGCTGAGCTTGATATTTGATGGGTTTTTAAAGGGACTTTCTAGCTCAGCAGCAGGAGGAGTTTACCGTGTGAGTGTGGCGGTGATCGAGGGCGGGCTGCTGAAATGGATTTCTTACCTTCACTTCAGTAGTTAAAAACAAAAAAGAGAGAAACATACTATAAATCACACTCACACATATTGTGATGAAATCCTTGAATGTTTTCTCGTATCTGCGTTTGATAAATCACCTGCTGCAGCTTGTCATCAGTGCATAGGTGAGTGGAAGTGTGTGTGCAGGAAGGAGTCTGCTTCCTTCCTGTGTGTGTGTGAGTTCTCTTTATTTCCTGTGTGAAAGTTAGCATTTCTTTGACTTCTAAGGTGGTTCCAGTTTCTTTAACTTGGACAAACAAACCCTTCAATTTATTTTGAGTGGCCGCTGTGTCCAGACTTGTGGTTCAATAGGAGATAAAAACTGTAAGATAACAAGACTTGAACAATATAATGTCCTCATCCTGTCCTCATGACCTGAAGCAGCTTTTAGCTTCAGCCAGGTAACACCTCTCTCTCTCTCTCTCTGTAGATTATATGTGTGTGTGTGTGTGTGTGTGTGTGTGTGTGTGAGAGATGTAAGTCTTGCAACACAACTCTGACATTTCACAGGACACCACAGGGATTTATTGGTTGTGCCCTCAGCTTTCTCTCCATCTCCCTTTCCTTCTCTCTTCTTTCTTCCTTTCTTTCTTGGATCAATTTTCTGAGCTCGGTGTGAAGCTGGAACAATATTGCCAAAGCTTCAACACATCAGATCCCATCCCCTGTTGATTACTCTGTGTATATTGGGTCCTTGAAGGCATATGAAGCATTTGAAAATCACGAGGCAGGAGTATGTTTTGTATTTTAGGCCGACTGTGTGTTTCAGTTTCATATACTTAAGTGTCTAATTAAAAAAATAACATCTATGTAGCTTTCATTCTAAATTCTACACAGCTACACAGCTGTCCTTTATTCTGGATCTTTTGTGGGAGTTTTTTGCTCTTCACTGGACCAGCCAGGACCACAGTCAGGGACAGGGGGCGCTCTCATTCTAATAAAAATAAAGAAATGACACACATATCTTGTTTGCTTGTCACACATTGGTTAAAACAACACCAACAAATTTTTTGTGTTTATTACAAGAAAAAAATAAACACAAACAACTTCTGTTACAACCTGTGACCAGATTTCAAAATTCATTCAAAGCATCACAAGTTAAAAAGTTTAGGAATCATGAGGACCAGGGCCTGTCTGCTGCCCTGTCTTTAGACCTGACACTGAAAAAGCTTCATCTCAGTGAATGTCTGGGTCACAGCAGCTGTCATTTATACCAACACCACACACACACACACACACCTGCCTGAGAGCAGGGCGGCAAAGGGAGGAAATGTTGTGGAAAACATCAGTTTACAAAGAGCTGAAGTGTGTTGGATCCCTGTGTCTGTGTGTGCTGCCCTGGGACAGAGCTGAGGCTGTGAGGACAGAGCTGAGGCTGTGAGGACAGACCTGAGGCTGTGAGGACAGAGCTGAGACTGTGAGGACGGACCTGAGACTGTGAGGAGAGAGCTGAGGCTGTGAGGACAGACCTGAGGCTGTGAGGACAGAGCTGAGGCTGTGAGGACGGACCTGAGACTGTGAGGAGAGAGCTGAGGCTGTGAGGACAGACCTGAGACTGTGAGGACAGACCTGAGGCTGTGAGGACAGAGCTGAGGCTCAGAGAGATGAAAGAGAGTGAAAAAAGAAGTTTTTACCTCCAGCTGCCTCCAGGGGCAGTCACATCCCTCTGATTCATTCACCTGTGTATTCATCATTTCATTGTGACACTGTTGTGTCAGTCTTTGTATGTACTGTTAGTTCATTTCAGTCACATGAC
>CM028902.1:25316579-25404079 GCA_016801885.1 Toxotes chatareus | reverse complement strand
GGAAAACACAGGACAACACCAGGACTCTGCTGGTATCAGGGGTGGTGGGGGAGTTGTGGCCATAGCCACAGCAGTGCAGCTCTAAACTAGTGGCTGGATGTTCATGAACTTTGCTGTTGCGACTCATGGTCCCCAGAGGATGACCCCCACAGCTGATTTGTCTGTGCTTTTGGCTTTCTGATTTTCTGATTAAGTGTGATTCTTTTTTGTGCCTGAGGGTGGTGCTGTTCCCCTGGTACTGTGTGCCTTTCCCAGTATGGCAGCTGGTGATTGAGCTGGAGACTAATGGCACTTACTTAAAATTGTAACCAGTGTTGGCTTTCACTTCCCCTCTTTCCTGGCTCCCCAACCAGAGCTCGCTGTGCTGCCAAGTGGTCGCCATGTTAGTGCCCTTAGACTGATCCTCTCAGAGAGCAGTCCCAGCAGCTGAAGGGGAGAGAAGCTCTTCTTGTTGCCATCTTTTCTCCTGTTTACTTTAAGGATGTAATTAAAATGCCAGTATTTTCTTTTGTTTCATTTGTTTTCTTTTTGTCAAAGAAAGGGAAATTCGTTGTTAATATCATAGATTGTTTTGTTTGTTGTTTGGCCACCCTACGTTGATCTGCAGTGGCACTGCTCATCCTTAGGACTGGTGGAAGAGGGGAAACTGTGTAGTGTCATACAGTGTGTTGTCAGACCGGACAGAAGGCAAAAGTGTGTGTAGCTGTTGTGAGTATCCTCTCCTGGTCAGATAGAACATTATACAAATCTTCCAGAAGTATCAGGAAAAATCATTTTGTTTGTATATTTTAAAATAAAAACACTGTTCTTACAGTAAATATGTCATCAGATTCGTTTTCCTGACAGGTGACTTCTTGTGGTCGTGAGAGTAATTATAGTGATTTGTTGAATTATAGTGAACTAGACTGAAATAACAGAAAGCTTTGTCCAGCTGGAGGAGCTGCAGAGAGCCGACGTTTCTCTGGGAAACCTCTGACAAAAGCAAACCCAGGGATACGAAAGAGATGTTTGTGAAAGGGAGAGACATTTAGAAAGTCTTAGCTGAGGCTGGATGTGGAGTTATGGCCGAGCCTCCTTCCCCTCCTGTGCTCCCTCTCTCAGCCACAGGAGACACTGACACTCTCTCTTGTTTGCTCGCTCTCTATCTGTATCTACAGCACATACTGTCTGCCCTTATCTTTTTTCTTTTCTCACCCTTCTGCTTTCTGTTTCTCTCTTTCACTGCACCACAGGAGCTTCTCCACGTCTTTGAAAAAAATGCTGTTAGACCTGTTCGTTGCACTGTGATTCAGAGCTAGCATGGCAGCGTGCCGGGCCTGCAGCCTTCTGTGGTCAGTGGTGTTCTCTCAGCGTTCAGTGGAGAACAGTACTCTGTATTATGCTTGTATTCAACATGCTGTTACTGTTTTCTGATCACTATGATCATTAACATCATTCATGACTGACAGGCTGGGTGGTGTTTGCTAAGACTGCCAGAGAGCTTCTGCCCTTCTACTGTCCCCTGAGCATTTGACTGCAGTGTCTCACCCACAGATCTTTTCTCTTCTGTCTTAACACTCTCTGAGCACTTTATTAGGAACACCACACTAACACTGGGTATTTCCTCGCTGTCATGTTCATGAAACAAGCTTGCATTATGCGAAAGGTTTATTTGGCTTATCAGTAAATGGTTTCTGATCAGAGAAACTGTCATTTATCTTGGATTTGTTGACCAAAAGTCAAGCACCATGTCAGTAACGTCCACAGCTAGCTGCCAGGACAGGAACATTGAATGTATGCCTAACTGTCCTAAAATGTTTCAGATGTGAAGCGGCAAGACACCAAACACAGAGGTCCTGTTTTTTATGGGCAAATGTCACATCACGCTCAGTCAAACTGTCCAAGGCTCCATGTTCTTCTCTCTGTCCGATGAACCATGGAGCATCTCCCCTGTGGGTGTCACTCAAAGCAGAAATGCTTTGGATTTTTCTCACACTAAAAGAAAAGCATTTTGCACATGAAGAAGTTACACACACAAATTTACTGTTCACATACAAGTATATAATACTGTATGTTATTTAAACCCACATGACTGATTGAATATTTTATTTTTTAATGAAATCCATTCCACAGTTTGCAGCCAGCTAGCAGGCTAGCACTGAGCAGCACCGTGGCTAACCAACTTTTCAGCGCAACATGTCGCTGTGTGGAAATATTTTGCAGTAGAAACACAACAAAGCGACACAGCAACGGGCAATGTTTGCTAAGCCGTTGTACCGAGGGGCGGAAAATAAGTAGCGATTAGCTCGATGCTAACATAATATGGAGAATCCCATTGACGGGCTAGCGCATTAGCATCGGTCGCGCTATTATAATGGGTATCTGTTGAATTTAATGAATATTGACTGTTCACCTGCTGTTCTCTGACTGTGTGTGTGTCTGTGTAGTGCGCAGAGCCTTCCCTTGGACACGTGTACACAGAGATCGCTTAATCTGAAAACTGATTCTTTTCACCTCATTTATTTCATCTCTCTGAAACCTGGCTTTGTACATAAATCGTAGCTCTTTCCACGCGGCTGAATCTTACAGCTTAGAGTGAAAGAGAAAAATGAAACCTTGTCCGAGCCATGATGTTTGCCATGATGTTTGCTTTTCAAAGATGCAGTCAGACACTCTGTCTTTTGTCATCGCTCTATAAGTTTCTCTGTATGTTAGATGGCGTGATGTAATCCATGTCTCAGTGCTGCAGTGGTGGCAATACTGTTCACCTTGGTTTAACAGGTAACATCTGTAAGAGAACAAGTCTGAGAATTCTGAGTTCAGCATCATGAAAGCACAGTACGATATGTGATCATGGAGGAGTGTTGTCCCTGAGCAGTTCAGGCCAATAAACAACAATGGGCTGTATCAGTTATCAAATGGGGCCGTGGGTCCATCTCAGCACAGATGAGTGGTCCAGTGTCTGTCTGTGTGAAGTATTTGCAGGTCCCCTGTTAGCACTGATGTGTAGGGAGGTTTATCAGGACTCACAGGGACATGGCTGTCTCATGCACACTCTGTCTCTGTAATGGAAACTTCAGCTTCTTCATATATGATGATCACTGTCAGCATTGAAACAAGCTCATAGGCACATTACCATATACCACATGGACTAGTGAGGCAGAGTGTACAGTGGTAGTTAGGTTTTTTTAAATTAGATTTTCTGTGGAAATTTGTGCTCTTCATAAGAAGAGAGATGAGACCTGAACACGACACACAAGTGAAGACAAATGATCTAATTGACAACAAAACCAGAGCTTGTGTCTTAAAGATGTGAGCATCTCAAACTTCCAAGATCAAATGAGTTCATCTTTATTGACACATTCATGTTTCAGAGTGTTGCTTGTGCACACTGCTGGGTCTGATATCACAGTTTAAATGATGAATCTGACACAGAGAGATATCAGTCCAGGTCCAAATGTGAGAGTTTAAACCAAACTGTGGCTGCTGCACAGAAATCACACACAGCCTTCAGAGATTCAGGATTTGCAGTGTATTGACTGCACACTGTAGACAAGCTGTCCTGCTTCGTTGCCATTCATTGCACACACACACACACACACACACACTATCATCAGTATTCTAGACGTACACTGTTTTTCCCTTCTGTCCTAGTCCTGCTTATCCTCTCCCTCTCCTCCCTTCCTTTTCCTCTTTTCTTGCCCCCCCTTCACTCTTTCTGCATCCCTCTCTCCTTCCGTTCTCTGTTTTCTCCCTCTCTCTGCCACAGTAAGATGAAGATCAGTGTGCATGTCACATCCTCTCTGTCCCAACGGAGTGCCAGTGTGTGTCTACATGCTCTCCCAGTCACACTCACACTTAGACACACACACCCAGCGTCCCACAAGGTGTGTGTGTATGATCAGATTACTGGTTACTGGGGCTTTCTGTCAGCTGTCAATCACAGCTAAGCTGACAGTAGCTAAGCTCAAGGTCACACTGTGTAAAAAGGAGGACAGACTTTAAGTATCACATTTATTCAGAAACTTATGCAACAGGTTTACAGAGGTGTTTCAGGTGCGCATCGTGCAGGCCTGCAGAAATCATTTTAGAATTTGCAGTGTGTCTGCAGTAGGGATGGGGCCGATCCAATCCAGTATCCGGTTCCGATACCAACATAATTCACAGATCGGAAATTTCTGATCCAACCTGCAGAGAGAGAGAGAAAAAAAAGAATAATTGCTTTATTTTCATGGCCCAAAATTGTTTGTAGTTTCAGTACTACACAAAAAAAATGGCTAAAAGTGAACTACTTTAATCTCTATGCAGATATGAATGTAGTGCCAGCACTCCACTACAACATGTACTTAAACTACTACTTTAATTACATGTGGTTAAACTACTGTAAAGGTCCAGACCAACTTCCTGGTCACTGCTGACCTGCTGTACTTCAGAGCTGTTCTGTGTAATGAAGGATTATGAGTGACGCTTCAGGTGTGTTCCGATCCCGATGTCTGTGCTTCAATACTGTCTGCTGACATGGCTCCACAGGTGATTCCCTGCCGGCTGCTCTGCTAACTGGCTGCAAACTGTGGACTGGATTTCCGGAACGGAGGCGTGTCTCAGTGAGACGCGGAGTAATGAGACACGCCGCCGTTCAGGAAATCCATTCCACAGTTTGCAGCCAGCTAGCACTGAGCAGCACCGGCATCAGCTGCTCTAAATCCTGCACATTGGTCCTTTAACACAAATAACTTTGTCAACAGGAAGTGTGGGTCAGCTGATGCACAAAACAACTAGTATGTTTCCTTTTGATGTGATGTTGCAGCCTTTGGTGTTTGATGAAGATGATGAAGATGTTGGTTATCAGCTCATTGGAGAGCTGGAAAAAAAAAGATTTTTGTTCATAAAGTACAATTATTTTTCCAAAC
Organism: Toxotes chatareus; assembly: GCA_016801885.1. Classification (NCBI taxonomy): domain Eukaryota; kingdom Metazoa; phylum Chordata; class Actinopteri; family Toxotidae; genus Toxotes; species Toxotes chatareus. The sequence continues at coordinate 25,399,190 of CM028902.1, read as the reverse complement.
ATGGACTTCTTATATGCAAATGGTAGAAACAGATCATTTTTCAGTTCCTTGCTTGATCACCTAGTCTTTAAAATGTCAGAAAACAGTCCACAATGCTAATCAACAATTCCCAGAATCCCTTGGTTTTACATTGTTTCACTGATGGACTGTTGGTTAGTGGCACGGCATGACAGAAGAAGGCAGTGTAAACATGAAATAAATAAATATTCAGAACATAATTTTTACTAATGTTTCCTGATACATTCACCATGTTTGTTAGACTGCGGGGACACACAGTGTTTTGGTGAACGATGCTAACTCACCTCTTCTCCCACGCAGCTGTTTTGAAGACGACGAGCCTCCATGTGTCGAGGAGATTGAGTATTCTGCAGACTGTCCTGCACTTAAAGGCACTGATCTGGATTCGGACGTCAACAGCAGCATGGTCAGTGCTGATGAAGATGAGGGCGGCAATGGCGATGACGAAGGGCACAGGGGAGCAAAGCAACAGCAAGGCAGCATCAGCCAAACGCAGCAGTCAAGAGTGAAGAGCCGCTTCTTCCCTCATCTGATCAAGCAGGCATCCGTGGAGACACTCGGAGAGAAAAGAGACCCGCGTCATGGTGCAGCCATCACCAATGGACAGATCACAAATTAAAGGAATATTTCTACATTTTGGATTTCGCTTTGGAACGAGAGGTAGAGACCGTCAGCTTTCCTCCATTAAACATAGCAGCCCTGCTATTTCTTAATGATTACAAATACTCTTAATACTTAATAATTACTCCTTAAGTTCAGCAGAAAATCCTCTGTTTCTTTACTACTCAAAGAGCACATCCCAGGAAGAGGCAAATTAGCCCCAAGTCTAACATGGCAAGAAAGTCTGAAAAGAGTGAAAGAGCAACCATAAATTCAGTTAATCAATCAGAAAGTTCAAGGCTCTACTTTTTCTCTTTGCTACTCTAACGGTCTTCATCAGTGGATGGAAGTGGCTTTTGTGTGAGGATCTTTAGACGTGTGCTGACAGGTGGTATATGGGCAGGGAGCGTCACACCTGTCTGTTCAGCGATGGTCTCTGGTGTTAGATGTACAGATGCTCTGTAAAGACGTGAAAATGAGGAACATTTTTTACATAAAGATTCATGATTCACAAAGAAATTTTTTTTTTTTTTTTTTAACTTCACTTAAAAAAAGCAAAAAAATCGATTTAAAAAACAGCAATGTGAAAATTTGCAAAAAATATATTTCAGTATCATTTTCATAAGTTGAAATTTAGGGAATTTAGGGATTAGTGTTCAGGACAGCCATCTCTCTAATGAGTACATACAGATGATTTTATGTATATTAAGCTTTCTGCTATCTGAGGTATTATTTTGGGTTTCAGTAGATCATAGGAAGATGTGAGTAAATGCTTCTTCAGTTTCTTCTTTGGCTGTGGGACAGCAGTTTGCACCAGTTCAGTAGCACAGATCTAGAATGACTGAAGTCTGTATTGTTTGTGTTTGTTTGTGTCAGAACTAAATTACAGACTTTTATATGAGTTGTGGTTCATTTCTGTGTGTACACACAGAACAGGAATTACTTTGGCTTACAGTACATTTATACAATCATAGTGTAGCAGCAGTGGCTGTTTGTCGAAAAAGTTTGAAATGACCTATGTTTCCCCTGACATGCCAGAGCAGGAAATAACACGGTGTTCCTTTAGGGCAGCAAAAAATGAGGGGGAGTGGATGTTGAGGTGATGGCTGGGTATATGTTTCTTCCCAACAATCAACATATATCTATATATTTGTTAGGAAAGTGTATGACTGCCTCAACCTAACCAGACTCAGCCAAAGAAGCAGAAATTCCACCTACTCTAAAGTTTCTGAATAAAGATCTGGAGCTGAAGTGTTCCATCAGGGCATGAGGCAGAGTATGACCGTCTGACTAGGGCTGAGCGATTTTAGGAAAAGATCTAATTGCGATTTGTTACTCAGATATTCACTTAGAGATACGGATCGGAGGTTTCCGATCCATGAACCATGTCTGTGCTTTAATGCTGCCTGCTGACATGACTCCTCAGGTGATTCCCTGCCGGCTGCTCTGCTAACTGGCTAGCAGGCTAGCATTGAGCAGCACCGTGGCTAACCAACTTTTCAGCACAACATGTTGTTGTGTGGAAATATTTTGCAGTAGAAAAACAACAAAGCGAGACAGCAACGGGCAATGTTTGCTAAGCCATTGTACCGAGGGGCGGAAGCTCCGTTGCGACCTACAAGTGGTAATCAGTAGCAATTAGCTCGATGCTAATATAATATGGAGAATCCCATTGACGGGCAAGCGCATTAGCATCGGTCGCGCTATTTTACACACAAATGATAAACCAAAGCGGGACAACATAACAGGTGAGTCATCCAGGTAATTCACACAGCAACAACATATCAGTCGCAGACTGATGTCCCTTCCAGGTACAGCAGTGAGTGAGCTTCCGGCCCGCGGGATGTTTGAGGTTTGAAAAACCTTGATTTGTTGCTGCTACAGAGCCAGTGTACTTCATCTGTGCTGATCAGATCAAGCAGCGCTTTTTATTTCTGTTTCATTAGGAGAGGGGCAGTCTAAGAGAAGGTTACCCTGTATGGGTATCTGCTGAATTTAATAAATATTGACTGTTAACAGGATTTCCTGTTTCTCTGACCTTATACTTACCTCAGGTTGCCTTTTGGGACATACATTCATACATATACTTGCCTGTAGAGAAGATTTATTACAGCATCATAGATTTATTATCAGCATCAGACAAAATGTTCCTTTGATCAACACTTCAGTCAAAGTGAAACTTGCTGTCTTGGTTCCAAGAGGATGAATCCTAATGTTTTATGTTGTAGTTGTAACGTCCCTAAATTTGAACAGAAATCTGTTTTAGGCTCCTCCCTTATAAACACAATGTCCTGAATAAGACTTGAGACCAGCAACAGTAATAGTGAACGTTACTGTGGCTGTAGTTGCCTTCACTGGTGTGATGTAGTTTAGGTTTGTGTATCAGGTATGTGTTATGATCTAGATTTTATAAGAGACTTGTAATTTGCAGTGACGCACATGTGAGATGTGAAACACGTAGAAAAATTCTGTGAAGAGGTCATGGTGTTTCTAAGTGCTATACTAAAAAAAACTATTTTGCCTCTCATTCAAAAGGCTTCTTCAGGTCTTACTGATGGCGCGTCCCAGGCACTTAACCACTCAGGGGTTAGAAGCCATCTACATCAAACTGGAACGACAGTCGCGAACAGAGGAGTTGGAGGTGGTCTACGACACCACCTATCAGCTCCTTACAGTGCAGTATTGAGATCCCTACCCATTCACACTATGACTCATGTGACCTTAACAACTCTCAAAGTGTTAATGACCCTACAAGAGGTCAAATATCTGGACCCCCCCATCCAGTCAGACAGAGCTGAAGAAGCCTTTGAAGGTGAAATGTATTAGAATAGCAGTGGTTTTATTCTGGAACAAATAAGTTTGTTTTCGACACAATAAAACTCCGACCAAAGGCATGTGTCATGATGTGTCCCTTTTATTGTCTCTGTTTGGAAACACCACTGTCATCACCTGCCCTGTTCATTTTTGTGAACAAAAACTTTCAAACATTTTGTCCAATGACAAACACTCATTAATGAGTTCATGTAAACGGAACCTGAAAATAGAGACGTCAGCTAATCTCTAAATTCTTCCATCGACCAGTAAAGAGGGGATGAAATTGCTGACCTTGGAATCTGTATTCTGAATCTGCAGTCTCACCACATGATCCAACAACAACAAAAACCTTTGAATTTCAACTTTGTAGTCAACATGTACACTTACAATGCCAGCTGGGCAACTCTTCCTGCTGAGGAAAATGTTGGGTCATAACGTCAAAAACAGCAAAATGAAACGGTAATTGGGGCGTGTCCAAAACTCTGGCACCACCCACTGCCCCTTTGGCAGATATCACAGCTTTGATACCACATTGTTTGTAGTAGCTCAGAGTCTTTGTGTTCTTGATAGATGAATTTTCAGCCTCTCTTCCTGCAGGTTATTCCAGGAGCTGAGTTATGATCATTTAGGTTGTCCTGCACACACAGCATGTAAGACCTTCCAGAGTTTTCGGTAAGTAAATTTCTCACTATTTTTGTTTGCGCTAATTAGCATGTATTAGCATATTTTGCCGCTAGCTTATGATTTCATTGCCGATTTCTGGTCGCTGCTGATACAGATAGAGGACCGGAGCAGATAATGTTAGGAACGCTGCTGCGGTGCGTTCCGTGCTCTCAGAGTCCGTTTATTGTGTGAATATTAGGCTACAATTTTATTTGGTCTCATTTTTCTGTTTAAAAAGTCTGACATTGCATGGACAGAGCAGCTCCGTCAGTAAGTGGCTGCTGTAACTGTAAGTGGATAGTGGATGGAGGCAGCGGTGAAAGCCGGTAAATGTTAAACATTCTTATGTAGTATGACCTCAATAAAAGATTAATTATTATTTCATGTGCTGTGGCATTATAGTTTGTAAGGAACTTACATTCAGGTACAAGCGCTCGCTCTGTGATGGGGTCGCACAGGGTCTTTTCTTTTCCATTGATGATAATGATAACAGCCAGTGAAGGAGCTTAGCTCTCTTTTTTAGAGCAAACACCACTGACAGTGGAGGATACTTTGGTTTATTACTGACAAACGACTCTGTGCTGTGGGAGCTAACTAATTACATAAATAATATTCAGCCCACCACTCCTCTCCACATCCAGACACCGGCTGAGTTAGAGCCAGGTGACAGGAAGAGCTGTCGCTCTCTCACCTGTCTGGTCTCTGCTGCTAAGGTGGGTCAAAGTGATCTGACAGTCATCTGTGATACAGACAGCATGTTATGGAAATGAACAGGGAGATTCATACTGAATAAATTACTGTTACAGTTATAAATAGCTCCCCCCAAAAGTGGCCAAGCCCCCTGTTTCCAAATCCTGGTGAGGCCCTGATTGTTGGTAAACAGTTGTATTTTGTCTTTTGTTATTTGAATTTGGTTTGTCAGAAATGACAGCAACAGTAATTTATTGGATTCTCTTGGCACAGTAACAGAGTTTTGGACACAGAGAAACACACAGACCACTGTGAAAAGTCACATACACACACTGTGACGGTGGAAGCCAGGAACACAGGGGAGAGGACCTGTTACAGGCCCTGTACTTGTGGCTGGTGTGTCTCTCTCTTTTTTTCCCTTTCAGGTAGACTCCCATGATGCACCTGTGATTATCTGCAGGTGTGGGCGGCCTATCAAAACCTGCCACACCTCTCCACTCTCTCCGTCCCACACTTTCTGCTGCAGATGACCTGGGAGCAGGGCCATTTTTCTTTTGTGAACCTCTATGTTTAATAAATGTAGTAAGTTCTCTGTTCTTTTGTGTACTTGTTGTGTTGCTTCCCTTTGATTCATCAGTTAAAGATACTTTAACTGATGAATCAAAATCACTGCAGGCAGCTGGACAAGATGTCAGACAGGAATCCAGATATCACAACAACAGGAAAACACACACAAGAGAAAGGTATGGAACATTATCAGGAGCAAAACAGAAGCACGAACATAGCAAACCAATGAGGAATGAAGCCAGTGTCTGCAATTTGTTTACATGTGAACCAAGCTGATCATTAACCAAAACTAAAAACTGTATCAAACAAATGTGTCAAAATTATTCCAAACCTGTAAACTAAGAATATGTAAGTTATAAGTTTATTAGTTCTAATGTTACTAATGAATCGTCCAACCCCCTTCGAAGTTCATTACAACCCAGTGCGCCATGTGAAAATCAAATGCCTTTTAATGCCTATTTAAAAACTCATCAGACACTGTTCTTTCACCACTAAAAAGGGTTTACCATGACAGCAAGAAGAAAGAACAGTTTTCACAGAAAATTTCTTATCATAAAACAATGTTTTCATGTGATTAAAAATCCCCTTTAAAACTCCTCTGAAAGCCAAAAGAGTTCAAAAAACGATTCTGTCTTTATTTTTTTCCTGCTGTAATCCAGTTTTGAGTGAATCACTGTTGTGAACCAGAATGCATGCCGATAACTGGCTGCAGCCAAACTTGAATGACAACTTTTTCATCCAATAGAGCTCATTCTAAGCTTTATAACAATATACTATATAATACAATATAATATACACTATACTGTACTTTGTACTGTAAGGTGGCTCCATATCACAGATGGTCGTGGATGTGATTCCTTGTGTTGGTGGTGGTGCTGCAGTGTGACTGATTTTGCTGTGTTGTTCAGTGCCACGTGTTGATGCTGCTGAACAGAGGCCTGACAGATGTTTTCCTGAGCCTGTAAATGATGTGAACTCCTCAGATCATCGTGGCGAGGCAGGGAGCACCGCATTCCCAGGATCCCACGGCTAAAAAGCTCATACTTAAAACGAGACTGAAATGCCAAGTGAACTAATGCTCATGCTCATGGTCTCCTTTGACTATGATGAAGCAGTTTTAGAAGGAAAATTTAAAAACAATTCAAAATGAATAATGACAAATCTAAATATGACTAAAACTCATATGGATTCTTGATGTCACGACTAAGATGAGGACTAAATCTGAAAATCACTCCACACTATTCATGCACAGAAGACACAGAGTATGGAGGGTGAGTCACACCATCCAGTTTGCAGTGTGTTATTTTTAGATGCAAAGCACCTCATGAGTTTATAATCTCAACCCACTCAGGCTGGAAATGATCCACAAGGGGGAGCTTTTCAGCCTGTGTCAGAGCAGGGAACTGAAGCAGCAGCAGTTTGGACCCTTAGATGCAGAAACATCAACAGTACCGCCAACAAGCAAAGAAAGTAAAAGCTGCTAACCCTCACCCTCACCTGCACTTTCTTTCTGTCATTCGTTCTTTTGGCTGCCCTTTCTGCATTGTACACCTGATAATCATAATGATTGACAATGGAACATCACTGCGTTGCACAAAACTCCTGTGCACACATGCTCGTAAAAAATATACCTCAGGTTATGGCTGTAAAGCGTCAGATATGAAATGTTTTTATTATTTTAGATGATAAAAAATGTAATTATGTAAATGTGTCTCTTTTCTGCCCTCCATAAACACATATGAACAAGCATAAGAGGAAGCTTGATGTTAAAAGGGTACTCCTGACAACAAACAAACAAGCAAACAAAAAAGGCAGTAGGTGCCATGATATCCTGACTGTGGAAACAGCCTTACTTACCAAGTGTGAAATTGTGAAACAATTCAGCTTCACGTTGCCCTCAACCAACTATTAGTTCCTCTGTTTATAATTGTACATGATCAAAATAAGGCCAAACTCAACATTTAACCAGCAAATATTGCACAGAGTCTGAATGTTTCTCAAATTCCCCATGACACCTGCCAGCCAAGAATGGGCTGGAACAGGAGCTCTGAGCAAACTTTGGGTTCCCTGGGGCGCAATCAATAGCACATTTCTACAACTGAGGGACAAGCAGAGAACGAACGCTCTGATATATGTGAGAAACACTATCTTCATGTGCCAGGACAGAACATACTGCTGATGCAGCTAACTTGTGACCAGTGTCTGCTCTGTGGAAAACATTTAGATAAGGACTTATTATTGTCCCAAGAAGACTGCAGCTACCCAGAATTGGCTGACCCCATGTTTTCATTACAGTGATTTATTAGTGTAATAGTCCTTTAATACCGGCCAATACCAGGGTGCCTCTCTAACCCTCTTCATTCAATTCAATTATTTATATATCGCCACATCATACCATACATTATCACGGGGCACTTTATACCTTATAAAATTAAAGAGAAAGACCCAAAAGTTTCCAGCTTGAGTAGCAAAAGAGAGCAGTAACAGCCATATATACTGCTGTATTCAACAACAGCAGCACCAGTTATTAATAATAACAATAACAATAATAATAATAATAATAAAAGCTGCAAGCAGCGATGGGCGGGCCTTCGCACCCCTTGTGAGCCGCAGCCAGCACAGCCACGCACAAGAGTCCGCCTATGTCCTCTCCCAGCAGGGGGCGCTATGAGTGTATCACCATATGGGCATATAAATGAGTTGAGAGTGTGAAGGTCATCCTGATTATCCGTGCAGTGCTAACATGTAATTTGGTTTAATGGACAGTGTGTTATTTGTAAATTACTTTAGTGTTGTTTAGAGTTTGTGTAGACATTTCAATGGTGTTATTTTCAGCCACATATGTTAAGAATACCAGGATGTCCTTGGTTAAATATATCCTGGTATTTGTGCATATATATATATATGAAAAAGTTAACTTTAATGGACGTTTGTACTTTGAGTGAGTTGTGTTTGTTAACTCATGCAGTCAGTGTTAAGTTTGAGGGATGTTGATAAAGCAGGTTATGGGGTTTTGGGAATTCTGGCAGATATAAAGAGACATACACATGTACAAAAGACATCGGGTTCATCTGGTCTGCTTTCCAGTGAACTATAGGAAAAATACACATATTTCCAATTCCGAATAGTTGGCGCTATTTGTGTATCATGATATGAGTGCATCAATCTGTTCTGAATAACATGATCAAAATGACTGTAAAGTTTGATCCACATTGGATGAAATATGTGGGAGATAAAAGCACAAATACATCCATTTCCTGTGTGTTGGCGAAGGGAAATGTGTCAAAATTTGCCAAATTTTTTTTTTTTTAATTAAGACCTCAAAATGTAAAAAAAAAATCATAGTATACTAAGATGTGAAAATATGCCAAAAAAGTGATTTCTTAGTAAGACCTCAAAATATCATAAAACACGTTGTATAGTAAGGTGTCAAAATTTGACAAAATAAGTGATTTTTTAGTAAGACCTCAAAATGTCATAAAAACATCATAGGGGGAATGGCGTCAAAATTTGATCAAAAAAGTGATTTTTTAGTAAGACCTCAAAATGTGAAAAAAAAAATCATAGGGGGGTAAGGCGTCAAAATCTTTCAAAAAAAGTCAAAATTTTTTTGACCTCAAAATGTCATAAAACACGTAAGGCGTCAAAATCTTTCAAAAAAAGTAAAAAAAAATTTTGACCTCAAAATGTCATAAAAAACGTCATAGTATAGTAAGGCGTCAAAATCGGCCAAAAAACGTCAAAAGATTTTTGACCTCAAAATGTCATAAAAAATGTCATACTATAGTAAGGCGTCAAAATCTTTCAAAAAAAGTCAATTTTTTTATGACTTCAAAATGTCATAAAAAACGTCATAGTATAGTAAGGCGTCAAAATCTTTCAAAAATAGTCAAAAAATTTTTTGACCTCAAAATGTCATAAAAAACGTCATACTATAGTAAGGCGTCAAAATCTTTCAAAAAAAAAGTCAAAAAAAATTTTGACCTCAAAACGTCATACTATAGTCAGACGTCAAAATCTTTCAAAAAAAGTCAAAAAAATTTTTGACCTCAAAATGTCATAAAAAACGTCATAGTATAGTAAGGCGTCAAAATCTTTCAAAAAAAATTTTGGCCTCAAAATGTCATAAAAAACGTCATACTATAGTAAGGCGTCAAAATCTTTCAAAAAAAGTCAAAAAACTTTTTTGACCTCAAAATGTCATAAAAAACGTCATAGTGTAGTAAGGCGTTTTTTTCGGCCAAAAAAAGACAAACATTTTTTTGACTTCAAAATGTCATAAAAAACATCATAGTATAGTAAGGCGTTTTTTTCGGCCAAAAAAAGTCAACATTTTTTTTTACCTCAAAATGTCATAAAAAACGTCATAGTATAGTAAGGCGTTTTTTTCGGCCAAAAAAAGTCAAAAATTTTTTTGACCTCAAAATGTCATAAAAACGTCATTATATATAGTAAGGCGTTTTTTCGGCCAAAAAGTCAAAAATTTTTTGACCTCAAAAATCATCAGGCATCAAAAAAAAACATCATAGTATAGTAAGGCGTCAAAATGGGCCAAAAAAAAGTCAAAAATTTTTTTTGACCTCAAAATGTCATAAAAAACGTCATAGTATAGTATATGCAAAATCGGCAAAAAAGTCAAAAAATTTTTGACCTCAAAATGTCATAAAAAAATCATAGTATAGTATAGTAAGGCGTCAAAATCGCCAAAAAAGTCAAAAAAATTTTGACCTCAAAATGTCATAAAAAACGTCATAGTATAGTAAGGCTTTTCAAAATCGGCCAAAAAAGTCAAAAATTTTTTTTTACCTCAAATGTCATAAAAAAACGTCATAGTATAGTAGTAAGCGTCAAAATCGCCAAAAAAAAAAGTTTAAGTTTTTTTTGACCTCAAAATGTCATAAAAAAACGTCATAGTATAGTAAGGCGTCTTTTTTTTCGCAAAAAAGTCAAAATTTTTTTGACCTCAAAATGTCATAAAAAACATCATAGTATAGTAAGGCGTCAAAATCAACCAAAAAAAGCAAAAAATTTTTTGACCTCAAAATGTCATAAAAACGTCATAGTATAGTAAGGCATTTTTTGGCCAAAAAAGTCAAAAATTTTTTGACCTCAAAATGTCATCAAAAAAACGTCATAGTATATAGTAAGGCGTCAAAATCGCCAAAAAAGTAAAAAAATTTTTGACCTCAAAATGTCAAAAAAAAACGTCATAGTATAGTAAAGCGCCAAAATCGGCCAAAAAAAAGTCAAAAATTTTTTGACCTCAAAATGTCATAAAAAACGTCATAGTATAGTAAGGCGTCAAAAGGCGTCAAAATCGGCCAAAAAAAGTCAAAAATTTTTTTTTGACCTCAAAATGTCAAAAAAACGTCATAGTATAGTAAGGCGTCAAAATCAGCCAAAAAAAAAAAAAAAAAAATTTTTGACCTCAAAATGTCATAAAAAACGTCATAGTATAGTAAGGTGTCAAAATCGCCAAAAAAACAAAAATTTTTTGACCTCAAAATGTCATAAAAAAACGTCATAGTATAGTAAGGCGTCAAAATCGCCAAAAAAGACAAAATTTTTTTGACCTCAAAATGTCATAAAAAACGTCATAGTATAGTAAGGTGTTTTTTCGGCCAAAAAAGACAAAAATTTTTTGACCTCAAAATGTCATAAAAAACGTCATAGTATAGTAAGGCGTCAAAATCGGCCAAAAAAAGTCAAAATTTTTTTTGGGCTCAAAAAGTCATAAAAAAAAATTTTTGACCTCAATGCAAAAAGTCAAAAAAACCTCATAGTATAAAAACGTCATAGTATAGTTTTCGCCAAAAAAGTCAAAAAATTTTTTGACCTCAAAATGTCATAAAAAAAACGTCATAGTATAGTAGGCGTTTTTTCGGCCAAAAAGTCAAATTTTTTTTTTGACCTCAAAATGTCATAAAAAAACGTCATAGTATATAGTAAGCGTTTTTTTCGGCCAAAAAAAGACAAAAAAATTTTGACCTCAAAATGTCATAAAAAAACGTCATAGTATAGTAAGGTTTTTTTCGGCCAAAAAAGTCAAAAATTTTTTGACCTCAAAATGTCATAAAAAACGTCATAGTATAGTATAGGCGTTTTTTTCGGCCAAAAAAAGACAAAAAAATTTTGACCTCAAAATGTCATAAAAACGCGTCATAGTATAGTAGTAAGTCAAAAATTTTTTCGCCAAAAAAAGTCAAAAATTTTTTTGACCTCAAAATGTCATAAAAAACGTCATAGTCATAGTATAGTAAGCGTTTTTTTTCGGCCAAAAAAAGTCAAATTTTTTTTTTGACCTCAAAATGTCATAAAAAACGTCATAGTATAGTAAGGCGTTTTTTTCGGCCAAAAAAAGTCAAAAAATTTTTTGACCTCAAAATGTCATAAAAAACGTCATAGTATAGTATATGTTTTTTCGGCCAAAAAAGTCAAAAATTTTTTTGACCTCAAAATGTCATAAAAAACGTCATAGTATAGTAAAAAAGCGTTTTTTTCAAAAAAAGTCAAAAATTTTTTGACCTCAAAATGTCATAAAAAAAACGTCATAGTATAGTAAGCGTTTTTCAAAATCGCCAAAAAAGTCAAAAAAAAATTTTTTGACCTCAAAATGTCATAAAAAAACGTCATAGTATAAAGTTTTTTTGCAAAAAAAAGTCAAAAATTTTTTTGACCTCAAAATGTGTCATAAAAAAACGTCATAGTATAGTAAGGCGTTTTTTTCGGCCAAAAAGTCAAATTTTTTTGACCTCAAAATGTCATAAAAAACGTCATAGTATAGTAAGGCGTTTTTTTCGGCCAAAAAAGTCAAAATTTTTTTTGACCTCAAAATGTCATAAAAAACGTCATAGTATAGTAAGGCGTCAAAATCGGCCAAAAAAGTCAAAAATTTTTTTGACCTCAAAATGTCATAAAAAACGTCATAGTATAGTAAGGCGTCAAAATCGGCCAAAAAAGTCAAATTTTTTTGACCTCAAAATGTCATAAAAAACGTCATAGTATAGTAAGGCGTCAAAATGGGCCAAAAAAAGACAAAAATTTTTTGACCTCAAAATGTCATAAAAAACGTCATAGTATAGTAAGGCGTCAAAATCGGCCAAAAAAAAAGTCAAAAAAATTTTTTGACCTCAAAATGTCATAAAAAACGTCATAGTATAGTAAGCGTTTTTTTTCGCCAAAAAGTCAAAAAAATTTTTGACCTCAAAATGTCATAAAAAAAACGTATAGTATAGTAAGGTTTTTTCGGCAAAAAAAGTCAAAAATTTTTTTGACCTCAAAATGTCATAAAAAACGTCATAGTATAGTAAGGCGTTTTTTCGCCAAAAAAGTCAAAAAATTTTTGACCTCAAAATGTCATAAAAAACGTCATAGTATAGTAAGGCGTTTTTTTCGGCCAAAAAAGTCAAATTTTTTTTGACCTCAAAATGTCATAAAAAAAGTCATAGTATAGTAAGTCAAAATCGGCCAAAAAGACAAAAATTTTTTTTTGACCTCAAAATGTCATAAAAAACGTCATAGTATATAGTATAGTTTTTTTCGCCAAAAAAAGTCAAAAAATTTTTGACCTCAAAATGTCATAAAAAACGTCATAGTATAGTATATGGCAAAATCGGCCAAAAAGTCAAAAATTTTTGACCTCAAAATGTCATAAAAACGTCATAGTATAGTATAGCCAAAAAAGGCAAAATTTTTGACCTCAAAATTTAAAAATCGGCCATAGTAAAAAGTCAAAAAAGTCAAAATTTTTGACCTCAAAATGTCATAAAAAACGCGTCATAGTATAGTAAGGCGTTTTTTCGGCCAAAAAAAAGTCAAAATTTTTTTTTGACCTCAAAATGTCATAAAAAACGTCATAGTATAGTAAAGCGTCAAAATCGGCCAAAAAAGTCAAAAAAAAAAATTTTGACCTCAAAATGTCATAAAAAAACGTCATAGTATAGTAAGGCGTTTTTTCGCAAAAAAAAGTCAATTTTTTTTTGACCTCAAAATGTCATAAAAACGTCATAGTATAGTAAGCGTGCCAAAATCGGCCAAAAAAGTCAAAAATTTTTTTGACCTCAAAATGTCATAAAAAACGTCATAGTATAGTAAGGCGTCAAAATCGCCAAAAAAGTCAAAATTTTTTTTTGACCTCAAAATGTCATAAAAAAACGCATAGTATATAGTATAGCCAAAAAAGTCAAAAATTTTTTGACCTCAAAATGTCATTCGGCCAAAAAAGTCAAAAAATTTTGACCTCAAAATGTCATAAAAAAAACGTCATAGTATAGTAAAAGGTTTTTTTTCGCCAAAAAGTCAAAAATTTTTTTGACCTCAAAATGTCATAGAAAACGTCATAGTATAGTAAGGTGTCAAAATCGGCAAAAAAAAGTCAAAAAAATTTTTTAACCTCAAAATGTCATAAAAAACGTCATAGTATAGTAAGGCGTCAAAAAAAGTCAAAAAAATTTTTGACCTCAAAATGTCATAAAAAACGTCATAGTATAGTATAAAGGGTTTTTTGGGCAAAAATCGCCAAAAAAGTCAAAAAAAATTTTTTGACCTCAAAATGTCATAAAAAACGTCATAGTATAGTAAGACGTCAAAATCGGCCAAAGAAAGCCAAAATTTTTTTTGACCTCAAAATGTCATAAAAAAACGCTATAGTATAGTAAGGCGTCAAAATCGCCAAAAAAGTCAAAAATTTTTGACCTCAAAATGTCAAAAACGTCATAGTATAGTAAGGTTTTTTGGCCAAAAAGAAAAAAAATTTTTGACCTCAAAATGTCATAAAAACGTCATAGTATAGTAAGGTATTTTTTTCGGCCAAAAAAAGTCAAAATTTTTTTGACCTCAAAATGTCATAAAAACGTCATAGTATAGTAAGGCGTCAAAATCGCCAAAAAAGTCAAAAAAAAATTTTTTTGACCTCAAAATGTCATAAAAAACGTCATAGTATAGTATAGTAAAGTAAAAAAAAATTTTTGGCCAAAAAAGTCATAAAAAAAATTTTTTTTGACCTCAAAATGTGTCATAAAAACGTCATAGTATAGTAGTAGTAAAAAATCGCCAAAAAAGTCAAAAAAATTTTTTGACCTCAAAATGTCATAAAAAAACGTCATAGTATAGTAAGGCGTCAAAATCGGCCAAAAAAAAAGTCAAAAAAATTTTTGACCTCAAAATGTCATAAAAAAACATCATAGTATAGTAAGGCGTCAAAATCGGCCAAAAAAGTCAAAAATTTTTTTTGACCTCAAAATGTCATAAAAAACGTCATAGTATAGTAAAAAAAAGGCCAAAAAAATTTTTTTTGACCTCAAAATGTCATAAAAAAACATCATAGTATAGTAGGCGTCAAAATCGGCAAAAAAGTCAAAAATTTTTTTGACCTCAAAATGTCATAAAAAACGTCATAGTATAGTAGGCGTCAAAATCGGCAAAAAAAGTCAAAAATTTTTTTGACCTCAAAATGTCATAAAAAACGTCATAGTATAGTATAGGCGTCAAAATCGCCAAAAAAAAGTCAAAATTTTTTTTGACCTCAAAATGTCATAAAAACGTCATAGTATAGTATAGTAAGGCGTCAAAATCGCCAAAAAAGTCAAAAATTTTTTTTGACCTCAAAATGTCATAAAAAAACGTCATAGTATAGTAAGCGTCAAAATCGCCAAAAAAGTCAAAAATTTTTTGACCTCAAAATGTCATAAAAACGTCATAGTATAGTAAGGCGTCAAAATCGCCAAAAAGTCAAAAAATTTTTTGACCTCAAAATGTCATAAAAAAACGTCATATAGTATAGTAAGGCGTCAAAATCGCCAAAAAAAAGTCAAATTTTTTTGACCTCAAAATGTCATAAAAAACGTCATAGTATAGTAAGGCGTCAAAATCGGCCAAAAAGTCAAATTTTTTTTTTTGACCTCAAAATGTCAAAAAAACGTCATAGTATAGTAGGAAATGTCAAAATCGGCCAAAAAAGTCAAAATTTTTTTGACCTCAAAATGTCATAAAAAAACGTCATAGTATAGTAAGGCGTCAAAATCGGCAAAAAAAGTCAAAAAATTTTTTGACCTCAAAATGTCATAAAAACGTCATAGTATAGTAGTATAGTAAGGCGTCAAAATTTTTTGACCTCAAATGTCATAAAAAAAAAATAGTATAAAAATTTTTTTGACCTCAAAATGTTTTGAAAAAAATGTCATAGTATAGTATAGTAAGGCGTCAAAATCGGCCAAAAAAAGACAAAAAAATTTTTGACCTCAAAATGTCATAAAAAACGTCATAGTAGTATAGTAAGGCGTTTTTTTCGCCAAAAAAGTCAAAAATTTTTTTTGACCTCAAAATGTCATAAAAAAACGTCATAGTATAGTAATAAGTCAAAATCGGCCAAAAAAGTCAAAATTTTTTTTTGACCTCAAAATGTCATAAAAAAACGTCATAGTATAGTAAAGGTATTTTTTTCGGCCAAAAAAGTCAAAATTTTTTGACCTCAAAATGTCATAAAAAACATAGTCATAGTATAGTAAGGCGTCAAAATCGGCCAAAAAGTCAAAAAATTTTTTTTGACCTCAAAATGTCATAAAAAAATAGTATAGTATAGTTTGGCCAAAAAAAGTCAAAATTTTTTGACCTCAAAATGTCATAAAAATCGTCATAGTAAAAAAGTCAAAAAAATTTTTTTTGACCTCAAAATGTCATAAAAAACGTCATAGTAGTAGTAAGGCGTTTTTTCGGCCAAAAAAGTCAAAATTTTTTTGACCTCAAAATGTCATAAAAACGTCATAGTATAGTAGGCCTCAAAATCGCACAAAAAAAAAAAAAAAATTTTTGACCTCAAAATGTCATAAAAAACGCGTCATAGTATAGTAAGGCGTCAAAATCGCCAAAAAGTCAAAAATTTTTTGACCTCAAAATGTCATAAAAAACGTATATAGTATAGTAAAAGCGTCAAAATCGCCAAAAAAGTCAAAAAATTTTTTGACCTCAAAATGTCATAAAAAAACATCATATATATAGTAAGGCGTTTTCGGCCAAAAAAAGTCAAAATTTTTTTTGACCTCAAAATGTCATCATAAAAAACGTCATAGTAGTAAGCGCCAAAATCGGCCAAAAAGACAAAAAAATTTTGACCTCAAAATGTCATAAAAAAACATCATAGTATAGTAAGGCGTCAAAAATCAAAAAAAAAGTCAAAAAATTTTTTTGACCTCAAAATGTCATAAAAAACGCATAGTATAGTATAGTAAGGCGTCAAAATCGGCCAAAAAAAGTCAAAAAATTTTTGACCTCAAAATGTCATTGACCAAAAAAGTCAAAATTTTTTTGACCTCAAAATGTCATAAAAAACGTCATAGTATAGTAAGGTTTTTTTCGCCAAAAAAAGTCAAAAAAATTTTTTTGACCTCAAAATGTCATAAAAAACGTCATAGTATAGTAAGGCGTTTTTTTCGGCCAAAAAAAGTCAAAAAATTTTTTGACCTCAAAATGTCATAAAAAACGTCATAGTATAGTAAGGCGTTTTTCGGCGGCCAAAAAAGTCAAAAATTTTTTTTTGACCTCAAAATGTCATAAAAAACGTCATAGTATAGTAAGGCGTCAAAATCGGCCAAAAAAAGTCAAAAAATTTTTTTTGACCTCAAAATGTCATAAAAAACGTCATCATAGTATAGTAAGCGTCAAAATCGCCAAAAAAGTCAAAATTTTTTTTTGACCTCAAAATGTCATAAAAAACGTCATAGTATAGTAAGGCGTCAAAATCGGCCAAAAAAAGTCAAATTTTTTTGACCTCAAAATGTCATAAAAAAACGTCATAGTATAGTAAGGCGTCAAAATCGGCCAAAAAGTCAAAATTTTTTGACCTCAAAATGTCATAAAAAACGTCATAATAGTCATAGTATAGTAAAAGGCGTCATAGTATAAGGCGTCGGCCAAAAAAGTCAAAAAAATTTTTTTGACCTCAAAATGTCATAAAAAACATCATAGTATAGTAAGGCGTTTTTTCGGCCAAAAAAGTCAAAAATTTTTTTTTGACCTCAAAATGTCATAAAAAACATCATAGTATAGTAAAAGCGTCAAAATCGGCAAAAAAGTCAAAAAATTTTTTTGACCTCAAAATGTCATAAAAAAACATCATAGTATAGTAAGGCGTCAAAATCGCAAAAAAGTCAAAAAATTTTTTGACCTCAAAATGTCATAAAAAAACGTCATATATATAGTAAGGCGTCGGCCAAAAAAGTCAAAAAAAATTTTTTTTGACCTCAAAATGTCATAAAAAACGCATCATAGTATAGTAAGGCGTCAAAATCGGCCAAAAAAGTCAAAATTTTTTTTGACCTCAAAATGTCATAAAAACGTCATAGTATAGTATATCGGCCAAAAATAAATTTTTTTGACCTCAAAATGTCAAAAAAAAAATTTTTGACCTCAAAATGTCAATTTTTGACCTCAAAAAAATATCATAGTATAGTATAGTAAGCGTCAAAATCGGCCAAAAAAAAGTCAAAAATTTTTTGACCTCAAAATGTCATAAAAAAACGTCATAGTATAGTAAGGCGTCAAAATCGGGCAAAAAAATTCAAAATTTTTCTTGACCTCAAAATGTCATAAAAAACGTCATAGTATAGTAAGGCGTCAAATTCGGCCAAAAAAAGTCCCAAAAATTTTTGACCTCAAAATGTCATAAAAAAACGTCATAGTATATAAAGTATAAATCGCTTTTTTCGGCCAAAAAAAGTCAAAATTTTTTGACCTCAAAATGTCATAAAAAACATCATAGTATAGTAGCGTCAAAAGCAAAAAAGTCAAAATTTTTTTTGACCTCAAAATGTCAAAAACGTCATAGTATAGTATATTTTTGGCCAAAAAAGTCAAAATTTTTTTGACCTCAAAATGTCATAAAAAATGTCATAAAAAAGTCAAAAATTTTTTTGACCTCAAAATGTCATAGTATAGTATAAGGCGTCAAAATCGGCCAAAAAAAGTCAAAATTTTTTTGACCTCAAAATGTCATAAAAAAAACGTCATAGTATAGTATAGTAAGGCGTCAAAATCGCCAAAAAAAGACAAATTTTTTTTTGACCTCAAAATGTCATAAAAAACATCATAGTATAGTAAGGCGTTTTTTCGGCCAAAAAGTCAAAAAAATTTTTTTTGACCTCAAAATGTCATAAAAAAACGTCATAGTATAGTAAGGCGTCAAAATCGGCCAAAAAAGTCAAAAAATTTTTTTGACCTCAAAATGTCATAAAAAACGTCATAGTATATAGTAAGGTTTTTTTTGACCTCAAAAAGTCAAAAAAAAAATTTTTTGACCTCAAAATGTCAAAAAAAAACGTCATAGTATAGTAAAAACGTCAGGCGCCAAAAAAAAAGTCAAAATTTTTTGACCTCAAAATGTCATAAAAAAACGTCATAGTATAGTAAGGCGTCAAAATCGCCAAAAAAGTCAAAATTTTTTTTGACCTCAAAATGTCATAAAAAAATCAAAAAACGTCAAATCATCATAGTATAGTTTTTTGACCTCAAATGTCATAAAAAACGCGCATAGTATAAAAAAGTCAAAAAGTCAAAAATTTTGACCTCAAAATGTCATAAAAAACGTCATAGTATAGTAAGCGCAAAAATCAACCAAAAAAAACAAAAATTTTTTTGACCTCAAAATGTCATAAAAAACGTCATAGTATAGTAAGGCGTTTTTTTCGGCAAAAAAAAGTCAAAAAATTTTTTGACCTCAAAATGTCATAAAAAAACGTCATAGTATAGTAAGGCGTCAAAATCGGCCAAAAAGTCAAAAAATTTTTTTGACCTCAAAATGTCATAAAAAACGTCATAGTATAGTATAGTAAAGCGTCAAAATCGGCCAAAAAAAAGTCCTCAAAATGTTTTTTTGACCTCAAAATGTCATAAAAAACGTCATAGTATAGTAAAGCGCAAAATCGGCCAAAAAAGTCAAAAAATTTTTTGACCTCAAAATGTCATAAAAAACGTCATAGTATAGTAAGGCGTCAAAATCGGCCAAAAAAGTCAAAAATTTTTTTGACCTCAAAATGTCATAAAAAACGTCATAGTATAGTAAGGCGTCAAAATCGGCAAAAAAAGTCAAAAATTTTTTTTGACCTCAAAATGTCAAAAAAAACGTCATAGTATAGTAAGGCGTTTTTTTTCGCCAAAAAAGTCAAAAAATTTTTTGACCTCAAAATGTCATAAAAAACGTCATAGTATAGTATAGGCGTTTTTGTCGCCAAAAAAAGTCAAAAAATTTTTTTGACCTCAAAATGTCATAAAAAACGTCATATAGTATAGTAAAAGGTTTTTTCGGCCAAAAAGTCAAAAATTTTTTGACCTCAAAATGTCATAAAAAAACGTCATAGTATAGTATAGTAAGCGTTTTCGGCAAAAAAAAAAAAAATTTTTTGACCTCAAAATGTCATAAAAAACGTCATAGTATAGTAAGGCGTCAAAATCAAAAAAAAAAAAAAATTTTTGACCTCAAAATGTCATAAAAAAAAATAGTATAGTATAGCGTCGTTTTTCGGCCAAAAAAGTCAAAATTTTTTTGACCTCAAAATGTCATAAAAAACGTCATAGTATAGTAAGGCGTCAAAATCGGCCAAAAAAGTCAAAAAATTTTTGACCTCAAAATGTCATAAAAAAAAACGTCATAGTATAGTATTTTTTTGACCTCAAAATGTCATAAAAACGTCATAGTATATAGTTTCGCCAAAATCGGCCAAAAAAGTCAAATTTTTTTTTGACCTCAAAATGTCATAAAAAACGTCATAGTATAGTAAGGCGTTCAAAATCGGCCAAAAAGAAAAAAATTTTTTTTGACCTCAAAATGTCATAAAAAAAGCGTCATAGTATAGTAAGGCGTTTTTTTCGGCCAAAAAAGTCAAAAATTTTTTTGACCTCAAAATGTCATAAAAAACGTCATAGTATAGTAAGGCGTCAAAATCGGCCAAAAAAGTCAAAATTTTTTGACCTCAAAATGTCATAAAAAACGTCATAGTATAGTATAGTGTCAAAATCGCCAAAAAAAAAAATTTTTTTTGACCTCAAAATGTCCTAAAAATGTCATATAGTAAAAACAAAATCATAGTATAGTACCTCAAATGTCATAAAAAATCATAGTATAGTAAAAAAGTCAAAATTTTTTTTTGACCTCAAAATGTCAAAAAAAACGTCATAGTATAGTATAAGGCCAAAATCGGCCAAAAAAAGTCAAAAATTTTTTTTGACCTCAAAATGTCATCATAAAAACGTCATCATAGTATAGTAAGGCGTTTTTCGGCCAAAAGTCAATTTTTTTTTGACCTCAAAATGTCATAAAAAAACGTCAGTATATATAGTAAAGCGTCAAAATCGGCCAAAAAAGTCAAAATTTTTTTGACCTCAAAATGTCAAAAAAACGTCATAGTATAGTAAGGCGTCAAAATCGGCAAAAAAGTCAAATTTTTTTTGACCTCAAAATGTCATAAAAAAACGTCATAGTATAGTATAGTAATTTTTTTTGACCTCAAAATGTCATAAAAAAAGTCAAAATTTTTTTGACCTCAAAATGTCAAAAAAAACCTCATATGTCATAGTAAGTATAGGCGCAAAATCGCCAAAAAAAAGTCAAAAAATTTTTTGACCTCAAAATGTCATAAAAAACGTCATAGTATAGTAAAGCGTCAAAATCGGCCAAAAAAAAAAGTCAAAAAATTTTTTTGACCTCAAAATGTCAAAAAAAAAACGTCATAGTATAGTAGTATAAGGCGTCAAAATCGGCCAAAAAAAGTCAAAAAATTTTTTGACCTCAAAATGTCATAAAAAAAACATCATAGTATAGTAAGGCGTCAAAATCGGCAAAAAAAAGTCAAAATTTTTTTTGACCTCAAAATGTCATAAAAAACGTCATAGTATAGTAAGGCGTCAAAATCGGCCCAAAAAAGTCAAATTTTTTTTTGACCTCAAAATGTCATAAAAAAACGTCATAGTATAGTAAGGCGTCAAAATCGGCCAAAAAAAGTCAAATTTTTTTTTGACCTCAAAATGTCATAAAAAACGCGTCATAGTATAGTAAGGTTTCAAAATCGGCAAAAAAAGTCAAAAAATTTTTTGACCTCAAAATGTCATAAAAAAAACGTCATAGTATAGTAAGGCGTCAAAATCGGCCAAAAAGTCAAAAATTTTTTTTGACCTCAAAATGTCATAAAAAAAAACATCATAGTATAGTAAAGTCAAATTTTTTGACCTCAAAATGTCCAAAAAAGTCAAAAATTTTTGACCTCAAAATGTCATAAAAAATGTCATAGTATAGTATAGTATAGTAAGGCGTCAAAATCGGCAAAAAAAGTCAAATTTTTTTTGACCTCAAAATGTCATAAAAAAACGTCATAGTATAGTAAGGCGTCCAAAATCGGCCAAAAAAGTCAAAAAAATTTTTTTTGACCTCAAAATGTCATAAAAAACGTCATAGTATAGTAAGGCGTCAAAATCGCCAAAAAAAGTCAAAATTTTTTTGACCTCAAAATGTCATAAAAAAAACGTCATAGTATAGTAGTAAGGCGTCAAAATCGCCAAAAAAGTCAAAAAATTTTTTTTGACCTCAAAATGTCATAAAAAACGTCATAGTATAGTAAGGCGTCAAAATCGGCCAAAAAGTCAAAAATTTTTTTGACCTCAAAATGTCATAAAAAACGTCATAGTATAGTAAGGCGTCAAAATCAAAAAAAAAAAAGTCAAAATTTTTTTTTACCTCAAAATGTCATAAAAAACGTCATAGTATAGTATAGTAAGGCGTTTTTTCGGCAAAAAAAGTCAAAAATTTTTTTGACCTCAAAATGTCATAAAAAAACATCATAGTATAGTAAGGCGCTTTTTTCGGCCAAAAAAAGTCAAAAAATTTTTTTGACCTCAAAATGTCATAAAAAACGTCATAGTATAGTAAGGCGCTTTTTTTCGGCCAAAAAAAGTCAAAATTTTTTTTGACCTCAAAATGTCATAAAAAACGTCATAGTATAGTAAGGCGTCAAAATCGGCCAAAAAAGTCAAAATTTTTTTTGACCTCAAAATGTCATAAAAAAACGTCATAGTATAGTAAGGCGTTTTTTTCGGCCAAAAAAAGTCAAAAAATTTTTTGACCTCAAAATGTCATAAAAAACGTCATAGTATAGTAAGGCGTTTTTCGGCCAAAAAAGTCAAAAAAATTTTTGACCTCAAAATGTCATAAAAAACGTCATAGTATAGTAAGGCGTCAAAATCGCCAAAAAAGTCAAAAATTTTTTTGACCTCAAAATGTCAAAAAACGTCATAGTATAGTAGGCGTCAAAATCGGCCAAAAAAAGTCAAAAAATTTTTTGACCTCAAAAATGTCATAAAAAAACGTCATAGTATAGTAAAAGCATAGTATAGTATCGCCAAAAAAGTCAAAAAAATTTTTTTTGACCTCAAAATGTCATAAAAAACGTCATAGTATAGTAAGGCGCGTTTTTCGGGTAAAAAAAAGTCAAAAAAAATTTTTTGACCTCAAAATGTCATAAAAAACGTCATAGTATAGTAGGCGTTTTTCGCCAAAAAAGTCAAAAATTTTTTTGACCTCAAAATGTCATAAAAAACGTCATAGTATAGTAAAGGGCAAAATCGGCAAAAAAAGTCAAAAATTTTTTTTTGACCTCAAAATGTCATAAAAAACGTCATAGTATAGTAGCGTCAAATGTCATAAAAACGTCATAGTATAGTATAAGGCAAAAAAGTCAAAAAATTTTTTGACCTCAAAATGTCATAAAAAAAACGTCATAGTATAGTAAGGCGTCAAAATCGCCAAAAAAGTCAAAAAATTTTTGACCTCAAAAAATGTCAAAAAAAAACGTCATAGTAGTATAGTAAGCGTCAAAATCGCCAAAAAAAGTCAAAATTTTTTTGACCTCAAAATGTCATAAAAAACGTCATAGTATAGTAAGGCGTCAAAATCGGCCAAAAAAAGTCAAAAATTTTTTGACCTCAAAATGTCATAAAAAACGTCATAGTATAGTAAGGCGTTTTTTTCGGCCAAAAAAAGTCAAAAATTTTTTGACCTCAAAATGTCATAAAAAACATCATAGTAAACGTCATAGTATAGACCTCAAAATGTCATAAAAAACGTCATAGTATAGTAGGCCAAAAAAAAAGTCAAAAAATTTTTGACCTCAAAATGTCATAAAAACGTCATAGTATAGTAAGGCGTCAAAATCGCCAAAAAGTCAAAAAATTTTTTTTGACCTCAAAATGTCATAAAAAAACATATCATAGTATAGTAGTAGGCGTCAAAATCGCCAAAAAAGTCAAAATTTTTTTTTGACCTCAAAATGTCATAAAAAACGTCATAGTATAGTAAGGCGTTTTTTTCGGCCAAAAAAGTCAAAATTTTTTTTTGACCTCAAAATGTCATAAAAAAACGTCATAGTATAGTAAGCGTCAAAATCGCCAAAAAAAGTCAAAAAAATTTTTTGACCTCAAATGTCATAAAAAACGTCATAGTATAGTATAAGCGTTTTTTGGCCAAAAAAAGTCAAAAAATTTTTTTTGACCTCAAAATGTCATAAAAAACGTCATAGTATAGTAAGGCAAAATCGGCAAAAAGTCAAAAAATTTTTTGACCTCAAAAAATGTCATAAAAAAAAGTATAAAAAATTTTTTGACAAAAAATTTTTTGACCTCAAAATAAAAAACGTCATAGTATAGTAAGGCGCAAAATCGCCAAAAAAAAGTCAAAAATTTTTTTGACCTCAAAATGTCATAAAAAACGCGTCATAGTATAGTAAGGCGTCAAAATCGGCCAAAAAAAGTCAAAAAATTTTTTTTGACCTCAAAATGTCATAAAAAACGTCATAGTATAGTAAGCGTTTTTTTTTTCGGAAAAAATGTCATAAAAAATAGTATTTTTGACCTCAAATGTCATCAAAAAAACCTCAAATGTCATAAAGTATATAGTAAGCGCAAAGGCCAAAATCGGCCAAAAAAAGTCAAAAAATTTTTTGACCTCAAAATGTCATAAAAAACGTCATAGTATAGTAAGGCGTTTTTTTCGGCCAAAAAAAGTCAAAATTTTTTTTTGACCTCAAAATGTCATAAAAAACGTCATAGTATAGTAAGGCGTCAAAATCGGCAAAAAAAAGTCAAAATTTTTTTTGACCTCAAAATGTCATAAAAAACGTCATAGTATAGTATGGCCTCAAAAATTTTTTTGACCTCAAAATGTCATAAAAAACGTCATAGTATAGTAAGGCGTCAAAATCGGCCAAAAAAATTTTTTGACCTCAAAATGTCATAAAAAACGTCATAGTATAGTAAGGCGTCAAAATCGGCCAAAAAAAGTCAAAAAAATTTTTTGACCTCAAAATGTCATAAAAAACGTCATAGTATATAGTATAGGGCAAAAAAGGCGTCAAAATCGCCATAGTATAAAAAGTCAAAATCGGCCAAAAAAAAAAATTTTTTGACCTCAAAATGTCATAAAAAACGTCATAGTATAGTAAGGCGTCAAAATCGCCAAAAAAAGTCAAAAATTTTTTTGACCTCAAAATGTCATAAAAACGTCATAGTATAGTAAAGGCCAAAATCGGCAAAAAAGTCAAAAAATTTTTTGACCTCAAAATGTCATAAAAAACATCATAGTATAGTAAAAAAAGGCGTCAAAATCATAAAAAAAAAAGTCAAAATTTTTTTGACCTCAAAATGTCATAAAAACGTCATAGTATAGTAAGGCGTTTTTTCGCCAAAAAACAAAAAATTTTTTGACCTCAAAATGTCATAAAAAAACGTCATAGTATAGTAAGGCGTCAAAAAAAGCCAAAAAAAGACCTCAAAGTCAAATTTTTTGACCTCAAAAATGTCAAAAAAACGTCATAGTATAGTATAGTAAAGGCGTCAAAATCGCCAAAAAGCCAAAAAAAATTTTTGACCTCAAAATGTCATAAAAAACGTCATAGTATAGTATAGTAAATCAAAAAAAAAAAAAAGTCAAAAATTTTTTTGACCTCAAAATGTCATAAAAACGTCATAGTATAGTAAAGGCGTCAAAATCGCTCAAAAAGTCAAAAATTTTTTTGACCTCAAAATGTCATAAAAAACGTCATAGTATAGTAAATAGGCGTCAAAATCGGCCAAAAAAGTCAAAATTTTTTTTAACCTCAAAATGTCATAAAAAACGTCATGGTATAGTAAGGCGTCAAAATCGGCCAAAAAAGTCAAAAAATTTTTTGACCTCAAAATGTCATAAAAAAACGTCATATAGTATAGTAAGGCGTCAAAATCGGCCAAAAAAGTCAAAATTTTTTTGACCTCAAAATGTCATAAAAAACGTCATAGTATAGTAAGGCGTCAAAATCGGCCAAAAAAGTCAAAAATTTTTTGACCTCAAAATGTCATAAAAACGTCATAGTATAGTATAGTAAGGCGTTTTTTCGGCCAAAAAAAGTCAAAAAAATTTTTTGACCTCAAAATGTCATAAAAAACGTCATAGTATAGTAAAAACGTCATAGTATAGTACCTCAAAATGTCAAATCGGCAAAAAAGTCAAAAAAGTCAAAAATTTTTGACCTCAAAATGTCATAAAAAAACGTCATAGTATAGTAAGCGTCAAAATCGGCCAAAAAAGTCAAAAAATTTTTTTGACCTCAAAATGTCATAAAAAACGTCATAGTATAGTAGTATAAAAAAGTCAAAAATTTTTTGACTCAAAATGTCATAAAAATCTCATAGTATAGTAAGGCGTCAAAATCGGCCAAAAAAGTCAAAAATTTTTTTGACCTCAAAATGTCATAAAAAACGTCATAGTATATAGTAAGGCGTCAAAATCGGCAAAAAAGTCAAAAAATTTTTTTGACCTCAAAATGTCATAAAAAACGTCATATAGTATAGTAAAGCGTCAAAATCGGCAAAAAAGTCAAAATTTTTTTTGACCTCAAAATGTCATAAAAAAACGTCATAGTATAGTAAGGCGTCAAAATCGGCCAAAAAAAGTCAAAATTTTTTTTGACCTCAAAATGTCATAAAAAAACGTCATAGTATAGTAAGGCGTCAAAATCGGCCAAAAAAGTCAAAATTTTTTTTGACCTCAAAATGTCATAAAAAAACATCATAGTATAGTAAGCGCCAAAAAAATCGGCCAAAAAGTCAAAAAATTTTTGACCTCAAAATGTCATAAAAACGTCATCATAGTATAGTATAGCGTCAAAATCGGCCAAAAAAGTCAAAAAATTTTTGACCTCAAAATGTCATAAAAAAACGTCATAGTATAGTAAGGCGTCAAAATCGGCCAAAAAAGTCAAAATTTTTTTGACCTCAAAATGTCATAAAAAAAAACATCATAGTATAGTAGTAAGTTTTTCGGCCAAAAAAAGTCAAAAAATTTTTGACCTCAAAATGTCATAAAAAACGTCATAGTATATAGTAAGGCGTCAAAATCGGCAAAAAAAAAGTCAAAAAAATTTTTTTTGACCTCAAAATGTCATAAAAAAAACGTCATAGTATAGTATAGTATATATTTTTTTTCGCCAAAAAAGTCAAAATTTTTTTTTGACCTCAAAATGTCATAAAAAACGTCATAGTATAGTAAGGGCGTCAAAAAAGTCAAAAATTTTTTGACCAAAAAAATAAAAACCTCAAAATGTCATAAAAAACGTCGCCAAAAAGTCAAATAGTTTAGTCAAAAATGTCAAAAACGTCATAGTATAAAAAAGTCGCCAAAAAAGTCAAAAATTTTTGACCTCAAAATGTCATAAAAAACGTCATAGTATAGTAAGGCGTCAAAATCGGCCAAAAAGTCAAAAAAAATTTTGACCTCAAAATGTCATAAAAACGCGTCATAGTATAGTAAGGCGTTTTTTGGCCAAAAAAAAGTCAAAATTTTTTTTTGACCTCAAAATGTCATAAAAAACGTCATAGTATAGTATAAATGTCAAAATCGGCCAAAAAAAGACAAAAAATTTTTTGACCTCAAAATGTCATAAAAAAACGTCATAGTATAGTAAGGCTTTTTTCGGGCCAAAAAAAAGTCAAAATTTTTTTGACCTCAAAATGTCATAAAAAACGTCATAGTATAGTAAAGGCGTCAAAATCGCCAAAAAAAGTCAAAAATTTTTGACCTCAAAATGTCATAAAAAACGTCATAGTATAGTAAGGCGTCAAAATCGGCCAAAAAAGTCAAAAAATTTTTTGACCTCAAAATGTCATAAAAAACGCGTCATAGTATAAAACGTCATAGTATAGTAAAAATGTCATAAAATCGTCGGCATAGTAAAAAAGTCAAAAAAAATTTTTTGACCTCAAAATGTCAAAAAAACGTCATAGTATAGTAAGGCGTTTTTTCGGCAAAAAAAGACAAAATTTTTTTGACCTCAAAATGTCATAAAAAACGTCATCATAGTATAGTAAAGGCCAAAATCGGCCAAAAAAAGTCAAAAATTTTTTTGACCTCAAAATGTCATAAAAACGTCATAGTATAGTAAGGCGCGTTTTTTCGGCCAAAAAAAAGACAAAAATTTTTTTGACCTCAAAATGTCATAAAAAACGTCATAGTATAGTAAGGCGTCAAAATCGGCAAAAAAAGACAAAAATTTTTTTGACCTCAAAATGTCATAAAAAACGTCATAGTATAGTAAAGGCGTCAAAATCGGCAAAAAAAGTCAAAAAATTTTTGACCTCAAAATGTCATAAAAACGTCATCATAGTATAGTAAGTGCAAAATCGGCCAAAAAAAAGTCAAAAATTTTTGACCTCAAAATGTCATAAAAAACGTCATAGTATATATAGTAAGGCGCCAAATCGCAAAAAAAGTCAAAAAATGTTTTTTGACCTCAAAATGTCATAAGGCCAAAAAAAAACGACCTCATAGTATAGTAAGGCGTATTTTTCGGCCAAAAAAAAAAGTCAAAAAATTTTGACCTCAAAATGTCATAAAAAACATCATCATAGTATAGTAAGGCGTCAAAATCGCCAAAAAAAGTCAAAAAATTTTTGACCTCAAAATGTCATAAAAAACGTCATAGTATAGTAAGGCGTTTTTTCGGCCAAAAAGTCAAAAAATTTTTGACCTCAAAATGTCATAAAAAACGTCATAGTATAGTAAGGCGTTTTTTCGGCCAAAAAAAGTCAAAAATTTTTTGACCTCAAAATGTCATAAAAAACGTCATAGTATAGTAAGGCGTCAAAATCGGTCAAAAAAAGACAAAAAATTTTTTGACCTCAAAATGTCATAAAAAACGTCATAGTATAGTAAGGCGTCAAAATCAGCCAAAAAAAGACAAAAAAATTTTTGACCTCAAAATCATAAAAAATAAAAAACGTCATAGTATAGCCAAAAAGCAAAAAATTTTTGACCTCAAAATGTCATAAAAAAATCGGCCAAAAAAAGTCAAAATTTTTTTGACCTCAAAATGTCATAAAAACGTCATATAGTATAGTAAAGGCGTCAAAATCGGCCAAAAAAGTCAAAAAATTTTTTACCTCAAAATGTCATAAAAAAACGTCATAGTAGTATAGTAAGGCGTCAAAATCGGCCAAAAAAGTCAAAAAAAATTTTTGACCTCAAAATGTCATAAAAAAACGTCATAGTATAGTAAAAGCGTCAAAATCGGCAAAAAAAGTCAAAATTTTTTTTGAAAAATGTCATAAAAAACGTCATAGTATTTTGACCTCAAAAATTTTTGACCTCATGTCAAAAACGTCATAGTATAGTAGTAAGACCTAGCGTCAAATCGGCCAAAAAAGTCAAAAAAATTTTTTGACCTCAAAATGTCATAAAAAACGTCATAGTATAGTAAGACGTCAAAATCGGCCAAAAAAAGACAAAAATTTTTTTGACCTCAAAATGTCATAAAAAACGTCATAGTATAGTAAGGCGTCAAAATCAGTCAAAAAAAGACAAAAAAATTTTTGACCTCAAAATGTCATAAAAAACGTCATAGTATAGTAAGGCGTTTTTTCGGCCAAAAAAAGACAAAAAATTTTTGACCTCAAAATGTCATAAAAAACGTCATAGTATAGTAAGGCGTCAAAATCGGCCAAAAAAAGTCAAAAATTTTTTGACCTCAAAATGTCATAAAAAACGTCATAGTATAGTAAGGCGTTTTTTCGGCCAAAAAAGTCAAAAAAATTTTTGACCTCAAAATGTCATAAAAAAACGTCATAGTATAGTAAAGTTTTTTTGGGCAAAAAAACAAAAAAATTTTGACCTCAAAATGTCATAAAAAACGTCATAGTATAGTAAGGCGTTTTTTTCGGCCAAAAAAAGTCAAAATTTTTTTGACCTCAAAATGTCATAAAAAACGTCATAGTATAGTTAAGGCGTTTTTTTCGGCCAAAAAAGTCAAAAAAATTTTTGACCTCAAAATGTCATAAAAAACGTCATAGTATAGTAAGGGTTTTTTTCGGCCAAAAAAAGTCAAAAAATTTTTGACCTCATAAAAAAAAATGTCATAAAAAACGTCATTTTATAGTAAAATGCATCAAAATCGGCCAAAAAAGTCAAAAATTTTTGACCTCAAAATGTCATAAAAAACGTCATAGTATAGTAAGGCGTCAAAATCGGCCAAAAAAGTCAAAAAATTTTTGACCTCAAAATGTCATAAAAAACGTCATAGTATAGTATAGTAAGGCGTCAAAAAAAACCTCAAAAAAAAAGTCAAAAATTTTTTTTTGACCTCAAAATGTCATAAAAAAACATATAGTATAGTAAGGCGTTTTTTTTTCGGCAAAAAGTCAAATTTTTTTTGACCTCAAAATGTCATAAAAAACGTCATAGTATAGTAAGGCGTTTTTCGGCCAAAAAAACAAAAAATTTTTGACCTCAAAATGTCATAAAAACGTCATAGTATAGTAAGGCGTTTTTCGCCAAAAAAGTCAAAAATTTTTTTTGACCTCAAAATGTCATAAAAAAACGCATAGTCATAGTATAAACAAAAATTTTTTTTTCATAAAAAACGCCAAAAAAGACAAAAAAACAAAAATTTTTGACCTCAAAATGTCATAAAATTTTTTGACCTCAAATGTCATAGTATAGTATAAAAGCGTTTTTTTTCGGCAAAAAAAACAAAAAATTTTTGACCTCAAAATGTCATAAAAACGCGTCATAGTATAGTAAGGCGTTTTTTCGGCCAAAAAAGTCAAAAAAATTTTTGACCTCAAAATGTCATAAAAACGTCATATAGTATAAAACGTCAAAGTATAGTTTTTTTTCGGCCAAAAAAAGTCAAAACATTTTTTGACCTCAAAATGTCATAAAAAACGTCATAGTATAGTAAGGCGTCGAAATCAGCCAAAAAAAGACAAAAAAATTTTTGACCTCAAAATGTCATAAAAAACGTCATAGTATAGTAAGGCGTCAAAATCTTTCAAAAAAAATCACAATTTTTTTTTGACCTCAAAATGTCATAAAAAACGTCATACTATAGTAAGGCGTCAAAATCTTTCAAAAAAAGTCAAAGAAAATTTTTGACCTCAAAATGTCATGAAAAAAGTCATACTATAGTAAGGCGTCAAAATCTTTCAAAAAAAGTCAAAAAAAAATTTGATCTCAAAATGTCATAAAAACCGTCATACTATAGTAAGGCATCAAAATCGGCCAAAAAAAGTCAAAAAATTTTTGACCTCAAAATGTCATGAAAAAAGTCATACTATAGTAAGGCGTCAAAATCTTTCAAAAAAAAGTCAAAATTTTTTTTTGACCTCAAAATATCATAAAAAACGTCATAGTATAGTAAAGGCGTCAAAATCGGCCAAAAAAGTCAAAAAAATTTTGACCTCAAAATGTCATAAAAAACGTCATAGTATAGTATAAAAAAGCGTCAAAATCGGCCAAAAAAAGTCAAATTTTTTTGACCTCAAAATGTCATTAAAAACGTCATAGTATAGTAAAGGCGTCAACATCGGCCAAAAAAAGTCAAAATTTTTTTTGACCTCAAAATGTCATAAAAAACGTCATAGTGTAGTAAGGTGTCAAAATCGGTAAAAAAGTCAAAAAAATTTTGACCTCAAAATGTCATAAAAAACGTCATAGTATAGTAAGGTGTCAAAATCGGCCAAAAAAAGTCAAAATTTTTTTTTGACCTCAAAATGTCATAAAAAACGTCATAGTATAGTAAGGCATCAAAATCGGCCAAAAAAAGTCAAAAAAAAATTTTTGACCTCAAAATGTCATAAAAAACGTCATAGTATAGTAAGGCGTCAAAATCTTTCAAAAAAAGTCAAAATTTTTTTGACCTCAAAATGTCATGAAAAAAGTCATACTATAGTAAGGCGCCAAAATCTTTCAAAAAAAGTCAAACATTTTTTTTTCCTCAAAATGTCAAAAAAAAATGTCATACTATAGTAAGGCGTCAAAATCTTTCAAAAAAAGTCAAAAAAAAATTTGATCTCAAAATGTCATAAAAACCGTCATACTATAGTAAGGCATCAAAATCGGCCAAAAAAAGTCAAAACATTTTTTGACCTCAAAATGTCATAAAAACCGTCATAGTATAGTAAGGCGTCAAAATCTTTCAAAAAAAGTCACAATTTTTTTTTACCTCAAAATATCATAAAAAACGTCATAGTATAGTAAGGCGTCAAAATCGGCCAAAAAAAGTCAAAAAAAATTTTGACCTCAAAATGTAATAAAAAACGTCATAGTATAGTAAGGCGTCAAAATCGGCCAAAAAAAGTCAAAATTTTTTCGACCTCAAAATGTCATTAAAAACGTCATAGTATAGTAAGGCGTCAACATCGGCCAAAAAATGTCAAAATTTTTTTTGACCTCAAAATGTCATAAAAAACGTCATAGTATAGTAAGGTGTCAAAATCGGCCAAAAAAAGTCAAAAAAAATTTTGACCTCAAAATGTAGTAAAAAACGTCATAGTATAGTAAGGTGTCAAAATCGGCCAAAATAAGTCAAATTTTTTTTTCACCTCAGAATGTCATAAAAAAGTCATACTATAGTAAGGCATCAAAATCGGCCGAAAAAAGTCAAAAAAATTTTTGACCTCAAAATGTCATAAAAAAGTCATACTATAGTAAGCCGTCAAAATCTTTCAAAAAAAGTCAAAATTTTTTTGACCTCAAAATGTCATGAAAAAAGTCATACTATAGTAAGGCGCCAAAATCTTTCAAAAAAAGTCAAACATTTTTTTTTCCTCAAAATGTCAAAAAAAAATGTCATAGTATAGTAAGGCGTCAAAATCGGCCAAAAATAGTCAAAAATTTTTTTCGACCTCAAAATGTCATAAAAAACGTCATAGTATAGTAAGTCGTCAAAATCAGCCAAAAAAAGTCAAATTTTTTTTTGACCTCAAAATGTCATAAAAAACGTCATACTATAGTAAGGCGCCAAAATCCGCCAAAAAAAAAGTCAAAAAAATTTTTGACCTCAAAATGTCATAAAAAACGTCATAGTATAGTAAGGCGTCAAAATCGGCCAAAAAAAGTCAAAACATTTTTTGACCTCAAAATGTCATAAAAACCGCCATAGTAAGGCGTCAAAATCTTTCAAAAAAAGTCACAATTTTTTTTTACCTCAAAATGTCATAAAAAACGTCATAGTATAGTAAGGCGTCAAAATCGGCCAAAAATAGTCAAAAAAAAATTTTGACCTCAAAATGTCATAAAAACCATCATGTGGGGCAAGGCATCAAAATTTGACCAAAAAAAGTGATTTTTTAGTAAAACCTAAAAATGTCATAGAAAACATCATAGTATACTAAGGCATCAAAATTTGACAAAATTTGACAAAAAAAGTGATTTTTTAGTAATTAATACATGTATTATTGATCATTTGCTCATTGGTTTTGTATGCTAGTCAAAACTCAAAAATTACACAGAAAGAAAGACAGATCATGTCTGCCCATTCAGTTTAATATTTTATTTAATGTTATAACGTTTGAGGCAACACTAACTGCTTAGCAAACTCACTCGTTCCCCATACTGTTTAATGACGTATTTGATTGGCTGTATCCAAGTGAGGTCTCTATGTACATTGAAGGATACCTAACAGTATTATGTCCAATTATGCTAAATGAGGTGGCACCATCATGAAACCAAAAAAATACCAAATAGAAATGTTAAATAGGATATTGTTCTGAAGCACTAATGTACCCTTTCATTCCAGCTGGATTTTAAATTGCCAGCATATGTTTTTCTTTCCCTTTTTGCCAGTGTGGAAAGAGTGATTTGTGATTGCTCGTTTGGTTTGTTTGTTTTTTTTGTAAACTCATAGAACAAGATATCATAAATACATATTACCCTAAATTTAAGTTCAATTTGTCAGGTGATCAAAAAAAGGGATGATCATTAGGCTTCATTTAAGATTATATTTGCATTATTCTCCTAAAGACTTTTTCCTGTCAAGTTCATTTGTACGAGGGTTCCAAGTCAGATTCACTCAGTTACCCGCACAAGCTTGTTGTAAATCACTTCTTGTAAATCACTTGTTGTAACCTGAGAATGTCACCTGTTTGTGAGTTGGTCCATGTGCAAGAGATTTTATTATTAATTTATTCATCGTAAAATTAATGCTTCTAAAATTGAATATAAGACCTGCTCTGCTCAGTTTGTGGGCTTTTAACATTTTAAATTTGACACTACCACAAATCAACATACAGATTTAACAGTGTCAGTAGGTGTGTTAAAGAACATGAACAGCTCAGCTGTCAACAACGTGTCATCAGAGCGGCCTTGTGATAGAGGAAAAGACTTGGTCTGACTTGAAGGCAGGCACTTAAAACATCTGAGGTCAGTGACCAATATCAGACGAATATGAGAGCAGACACGACATCACGGAGGACAAGATAATGTTATATGTAGCCTACAGTAGGTGATGTTACACTGTCAGGACCCTGAGGCAGCTATCAGACTGAGAGATGAAGGAATTTTGATATTAGATCAGCTGAGTGGGTTTTCTTACTGGACATACTCATCTGCACAAAATGCATCGCATGTCTTCAGACTGCACAGACTGTGAGGCAGATGGTCCTGGCACCAGCCAGCAACAGCACACAGACTCACTCATACCTGCCTCTGTACAATGGTTTGCTTTTGTTTTTTTGCATGAGGCCCAGTGTCTTGGTGCAGGAGTTTTTGTTCACCTGGTATTTATGACCAGAGAGCAAACTACTGCTTTATGCATGTTCAGTCTGTGTTGTTTGAATGCATAATGCCTGACATTTATCTCCCCAGACTTCCTGTGGAGAAATATAAACAGGAAAAGGCTGAGAGTTAATGTGAGTCTGTATGTGTTTGCATGAAAA
The DNA here is from genome assembly GCA_016801885.1 of Toxotes chatareus. Lineage (NCBI taxonomy): Eukaryota > Metazoa > Chordata > Actinopteri > Toxotidae > Toxotes > Toxotes chatareus. The sequence continues at coordinate 25,364,621 of CM028902.1, read as the reverse complement.
GTGACATTAGTTATTTGAGTTTGTCACTGTCTTCTGACTATACAAAAACATGTGTGACCATGCATTTAATTGTGTATCCACAGTATGTGAGACTGTGTGTGTGTGTGTGTGTGTGTGTGTGTGTGTGGTATAGATATGGGAGGTAGAGTGTTCATTCCAATTCCTTTATCAGTTAAATAAGCTTGATGAAATTGCTGCAGCCTAATCATTAAGCCATATAATTACAAAGCTGGCTCCCGGTGTTTTTAATGACAGCAGCCTGGCTTGAGCTTTATCAGGAAAACAGAATGAAATAAAGAGCAGGTTGTTTTTCAGGGAATTGTCTTTATTCATCTCTTTTTCACTTGTTCTGCACCTGTCTGACTTCATGTCTGCTGTGCTGTGTGTCTGTCTTCCTCTCTCTGTGGGATTGTCTGAGTTTAACTCAGAATGGAAGCAGAAACAAAAACCATCCACTGAACCAGCAGCTCTGAGGACAGAAACACCTTGTTGATGAGAGAGGTCAGAGGTCAGATTGGTTGGAGCTGACAGAAAGGCTACGCTAACTCAGATAACTCAGATGTCCACAGTGTAGAGAGGAGCGCTACCACATGTCCTTCATTCCCTCTGCGGTCAGACTGTACAACTCAGCTGTTTAGTTGTACTCTGGCCTAACTCATCTGTCTGTGGAGGGACTGTGAAATCTTTTTTCTTTCTCACAGTATCCTGCTCATCACTCCTCCGTCATTGTGTAAATTTGTAAATAGCCAGTTTTTACTGTTTTATATCTTTAACTTTTTCAGATTGTAAATAAGCTATTTTTGCACATTTTTTGTACTTATTAATTGTATGCACACCTTTTTTTCTTGTGAGCCACCTAACAAGTAAATTCCCCCGCTGTGGGATCTTATAACCACTCTTTACAACTGTGCCGAGCAGAAAAGCTTCTCAGGATGAACAACACGTCCAACCATGAGGAGGACTACAGAAGCAGAGACCATGTCAGGATCCAGTCCTGTCAGCCAAGAACAGCTTTACAATATGCATTGTAAAAACAATAAAGAAAGAAAGACAGAAAATAAAAAGGAAAAAAGTATGTTTAAGAAATACAATACTGATGAGTATCATGAATAAATGACCAGAAAACTTTCAAAAGTCACAAAAAAAAAAAGACCAACAGGAAGTTGTCTCACAGTCTTGATGTTCATCAGTTTCCTTATGTACCAAAACTCATTACTACATTATCTGAGTAGCCTAACTTATCTGGATGTATCAATATATGACACACTTAGCTGAGACATAGTGACAATACCAAACGCTCCTACATGAAGGAACTGAAGAGCAGCCAAGTGTTAAAAGGGTTTTAAAAGTTGGAAACAGATGAGAGAATCTTTAGAACAGTTTGAATTAAAAGAGCAACCACTTAGTCTGACTTCCTGTCACGAGTAATGTGATATTAGGATTTCTCTCTAGCTGGAGAAACCAGATCCAGTTTCACTGTCATGTATATACAGGCGGGACACGTTAGATCATCAGCCCTTAGAGATGGAAGACACTGGCAATGATCCGATCTCTGAGCCAGATCCAGTTTCTTCAGCTTCTCTACCATCTGGAAACACTTCATCCTTCCCACCCACCAGGCCCTCCACCTTCACTGCGGCTGTGAATTCATTAGCGTGAGAGGACAGAATGGCAACACGACAGCAAACTGTGTCAATCACAGGCCCCAGGTGGATGACTGAGGAGCAGACAGTGTGCTGAAGATAGCAAACATCTGCCCACAGAGGCCACCAGGCTTCCAGTCTGAAGCGCTGGCCTGCTGCTGTACACGGACATCTGTCATTAGGATTCAGGATTCAGACTCATGTAATGCCTTCTGTGCTCGAGAGAAACCTTGTCCCTGATGAGAGGAGGGTGGCTCCTAAAACTAAACTCACAATGTAAATGTACAGAGAGGCATAAAATACACAAAGTGTACAGACTGTGTGATCAGGCTGTCACCTTCATAACATCACAATTTTGTAATCTAGTCATGTCAGTGCGTTGTGTACACACTGATTCCAATAAATCCAAACTCTTCCTCTGGCACTGCTGATGCTTTTCAGTCATGATATTCAGTTGTTTACTCTCTCTCTCTCTCTCTCTCTCTCTCTCTCACACACACACACACACACACACACACACACACACACACACACACACACACACACACACACACACACACACACACACACACACAGCTCCACAGATTTCAAACCTAAACCATTTTTAATGGCAGATTGTAAAATCTTGTCATTGATTGTTTCTTATTGAAATACATATTTCCAACCTGAAACAAATAACACACAGTACAGCTGCTTTAACATTAAAGCAGTGTCCCTTTGGAAGGCAATTCCAATGAAGCAGTTATCAGTCATTATCCATGTGAAGACGTAATGTCCACAGTCGTCCACAAGACGGTCACACTGAAAACCGCATTACACTGGGACAAAAACGTAGGACGGCAGAAACACAGGACTGAAGCATAAAGACACATTGTTCTCCCAATGATGAGTTTATGATATAACTGTGCTTTATGAGCAACCCTGTAGTTTAACAGCGACTCACTGACACAGTACCTGTACAAACGTGGCCTGCTGAGAGCTGCCACTTCCACCAGGGTCTGATGAGACACCATCTTCCATTAAGGGGCAACCCTCATTACTGCAGAGGACCAGCTTCTCAGCAGGAGGGCCCCCTCCTGTCCTGTTCCTTTCATTATTCTCCCTGTTGGCTGTTGTAATGTCAAAGCCATGTCACTGTGCTTTTGTACACAGGTATCATCCTACACCAGAGGCTGATGAAGCACTGAAGCCTTGCATCTGTTGTATTTATAAGCCTACTTACTTTTTCAATTATGTTTATGTCTTATTTGCTCCCAAGTCCACTTGACCCCGTCGGGGCTGCAAACCATTCAGTCACTAGTGTGGTGTAGGTGCTACAGCCAAACTCTGGGTACATTAACACACCTTTCAGCCATTCATCGTGTCTTAAGACTGAACTCATACACGACACACGTGTGTGAGAGACATATGTCACTGAGTGAGGCAGAGAAAAAAGAAAACAGTTAAATGCAAATAAGCTCAAACTGATCTTGTAAAGGGTGGGTAACTGTGGAGTGCAGGGAATTAATGCATTAATGCACCTAAAAATAAATGCTGCTGTGAAATCAGGTGAGATCCTACAGGGACTGCATAGTGTTTGCACTCTGATCGTTGTTTCACACTGGGAGCAGCACACACATGCACAGTTGTCGGCCGCTGTAAGCTCTTGATTGTGAGACAGTTTCCCATGTTTCTAGATTTTCATTTTTATCCTCCATAGTTTCTCCTCACCATCTGATCCACCTCCATGGTAATGTAATTTCAAGCTCTGCTTGTTAGGCCTGATATTGTGTCCACATGACATATGATTCTTAACATGACTATTACACATGATAAGTTTCTTAGATCTAAGTTGGACAGCTGGAATTAGAGACTGACTGGAAGAGAAGCCAGCAGCTGACTTTTTCTCTTCTTTCTCCTCTTCACTCTTTTCATCCTCTATTTTTTGTTCATCATTCCCTTCCTCCTTCTCTCTATCCCCTCTCAGTCCTCTCACTCTCTTCCATCCTGAACCCCTCTCAGCTCCATTGACTTTGTAACTTATAGAGAAGATAATTCAATTTCATGTTCCATTGGCTCAGCCGACAGACAGTCGGAAATAAGCCGTGGCATCCAACAGCCTCAGGACTGATTTCCTTCCTCTTCCTCTCTCATTTCTTTGCCTGTTCTTCCTCTCTCCTGTTCTTTCCCTCTCTCTCTCTCTCTCTGCTTCTAGCTCGTGGTCACACTCTGCCTGTCTCTCCTCTTCATGCCTCCTTTTCCTTTTCACACCTCAACTTTCAATTTTCTGTCTGTGTCAGTGTCTGTGCTCTTCATCATCATGCACTGTCCATCTATCTTGCATTCAGCTTTCTGCCTCCAATAAAAACTGTCAACATTTTACATCAGTTTATCAATTATTTAAAGTTTGATGCAAGAGTAATGAAAAATGTTCCATTTTGTATCTGAGAAACCAAAAGTCAGATAACATTTGTTTCTAGAGTAAAAGTAAAATCACTTGTGTAACAATGTACTTAGGCTCAAGTCAAGTCAAATCATAACACGTTATCTCAGGGCACTTTTCATATAGAGCAGGTGTAGACTCTTTATAATATTATCTACAGAGACCCAGTATTTCCCCCGTAAGCAGCACTTGGTGACAGAGAGGAGGAAAAACTGCTTTTAACAGGTAGAAACCTCGAACAGAACCTGGGTCATGGTGGGAGAGAGAGAGAGAGAGAGAGAGAGAGAGAGAGAGAGAACATATCACTGTGCAGGTTCCGCGTAATATTACAGACAAAACTAATAATAAGAAGAAAACAATAATAGGATATAATAACAACAATAGCAATAGTACAACTGATAATAAGACCAATAATAATAATTAATGAGACCAATGATGGGGCAGCAGGTGGCCCACAGCCACAGCTCCAGACTCTACAGCTCTGGAGGCAGATGAACCTGCAAAGAGCGACAGAAAAGAAGAAGAGAGGAGAGAAAAAACAAAGCATAGAGAGGAAGATCTCTCCCCACGTTCTGCTTTGTTCCTCCTCTTTTCCACGCTGTTGCATCCCTATAACAGTCAAAACTTTCTATGACAAATGTTGTTGTTCATTTCCATCTGATCTCTCCTCATGGAACTTGCATTTATTCATATTTGAGGGGATTTAGTTCATCATTTACTTTTGAATATACAGATTAGAAAGGCGGTCAGTAACCTGGTTGAGTAAGGTATTTTCTTCTACCCTTGAGAAAGCATGATCATTATGGGACCACAAAAGCCATTTGCTTGAATTCATCTCTCTCCCCCTCTCCACATGTGCACTGATGCACTCCTCTTTCCTCACGCTTTCAGTTTCCTCTGCACCATGTCCTTTCTACATTATTGTCTTTGCTGCCAAATGAAGAAAAAACAAGTGGATTCCTTCTTGTTTCCATGTCTTCTGTTCACCCTCTTTCCTTTCTCACCTTCCCCCTCAGTCTTCTCAGTCTTAAACTATTCATGAACATGCAGACCTACAGGAGCTGAAAACTGTATATCTCAACACGCTTTCAAGCATCTGAAGCAGCTGTACGAGTGCACCATTGGATAGAAGATGAAAACAGAGCTCCTCATGTTCTTTGTTCCAAGTCCAAATGTTAAGGGGCCATGTGTAGTGTGATAACATTAATAAATAATTACCACATTAAAGGTATATTGTGTAACAGGCTCTCTCTCTCTCTACCCTGCAGACACAGAAATTCATGGCAGACCTAAATCACAGTTCATCTCCAGCCACCATCTCCTCCCTGCTCCCACAAACACTGTGATAAAATACGCAGATAGGTGGCACACAGTGTCTTACAGAGAATCATTACTGCCGCTCTGTCACCTGACGGCTTCGGTACATCATACAGACCATGGCGACCATTATTAAATAGCAGGATTCAAAGACAATACACTAAAATTAGAACAAATGTAAATCTTATTTATTTTCTTCCCCAGGAATCGAGGATTTCTGTGGGTGCACTGATGTAGAATCTGAATAATCCAACATCTTTAACTTGTATTTTTGTAGAGGGCCAGCTGTGGGCGCTACTTGGCTCCTATCCCTGAGGAAAGCGTAATGAGGGGAGCTCAGCAGATCTGTGTGCTGTGCCAGCCGAGTGGTCGGTTCATGTGAAGATGCTGACCGTGCTCAGCATCTCCTTAGAGTCAATAATAAGTAAAGACATAGGCAGCTGGCTGTCCCCTCTACTCAAAACGCCTTTTAGCACACATGTTAGAGCACAGAGCTGAGACACAGACAGATGGGACAGCAGCCAACATCACATTGCTGTCTCGACTCTGCTGCCACTCAGACAAAGACTCAGTATATCTCTGATATATCCCTGCATGAGCACAGGCAGCAGTGGTCCATCATTGTCTCTGCAGAGGACTGTATATGCAGCAGTGAACAGGCTGCAGCTGTGAACTCTGTAATCAAAAAGCCAGAAGAGGGAGGATGCTGTAGATTAGATGCTGTGTGTGTGTGTGTGTGTGTGTGTGTGTGTGTGTGTGTGTGTGTTCTTGGAGAGGCTAAAGCCTCTGACACAGGTCATCATGCCATCGTAATGACTATACAGAGACGGTGGGATGAGAAAAAGAGATGATGGTCTGAAAATAGAGACACAAAGAGAGAAAACCTTAAAGAGAGACAGGGAGACAGCAGAAAGAGCCATCGTCTGATACCACCGCTGACCCTCCGACCGAGCCAATCTGTCCCCTGATTGGTTCAATCAATTTTACAGAGACCAATCAGTTACAGCACTGACCTTCATGTATTCCCTGCTTCCAGTGGCAGAAACATGGGACATGATGGTGGCATCACATGTGGCTGACAGGACAGAAGGGGACAGCGGTTGGCTCCCTCCCTTAGAGTCTTTCCCATTTGTTAGTGTTTTATTGGAGGAACTGTCTGATATCAGAAAGCTTTTAAAGGAAAGTAATTTCACAGAGTATTTAAAGCTGAATGTTGTAATTCTGTCCCACTTGTGCTGTGTGTATTTTTAACTCACTACTGACAGATCAGGGCTTCAGGAAACACCTGCGTTCCATGAATTTCCAGCTGATATATCCTGAACCATCACTCTTACAGCTGTGTTTTCACATTTCCAGTGTCGTGGCTTTGTACCAATTTCATTCCACATTCTAAATACAAACTACAGCTGAGGCTGATATCATCAGCGTCACAGGTATCTGGTCACAGACCAAAGCACTGGATTAGGTTTGAACTGATGACGGTGGCAGATGAAAGGTCAGGATTCATCCTCTGGGAATCATGAATGTCTGCACCAACCTGTCCATGTTCAATCTGTCCAGCAGATTTTGAGACATTTCACCAGATAAGTGAAATAGTCGAGCATCACCAAAGTTAGAGTCATCTAGTCAACACATTACATGGCAATATATTGAAGACTGACAACGCCATCTAGTTAGCATAGTTAGCATAGTTAGCATAGTTAGCAGGGCTAGAAAATCTACATATTCAGCTGTTCTGTGCTAAAAGGAAATGATGACTGTCAGTTTTCTGTTTCTGGCATGTTCTCAAAGCTGCTTTACTGCCTGTGACCTGGACACAGCTAAAGTCAGTTCCTCTCAGTGTCTTTGCAGAAGCCTGTTCCTTGACAGGTGACAAGTGTCAAGTACTTCGCACTGAGGTTTTCTTTTTTCCTGTATGCAGTTTTACACTATTCTCTCAGATCATACGCAGTCTTCATACAGATGAAAATGTGTTTTAACCTCTGTATTCCATCCTTCCTGCCCGGCCACTGAACTGCACACTGAACGTGCCCAGAGATGAAACAGCTCTCTTGTTACAGTAGCAGTTAATTAGGTTGGTCAGGAGGGAGCTTTATTGATCAGCTCAGTTAATTGGTCGTTTAACTGTCCAGTCCCACAGGCCCATTCACCAACACAGCTACTGTTTCAAGTGTGTGTGTGTTTGTAAATATGGGAGAGAGTAAGGGTATGTGCAAAAACCGCAGGACCCACAATGCACTGGCTGCGCTAACAGCCTGAAACCTTCAAGCTATAAATATCCTGTTTCACTTTTGTGGGCAAAATTGGAAAGTCACACATTTTTCCCTTGTTTTTCAACATCATTAAAATTAGTTTGAGAATAAAAAACAACATGAGGAAACAGCAGATTTTAGGGTTATCACCACATGAAATTCCCACTGCTGCCTAAACAACACGCTGACTTCACCGACTTTAGGCCATGCTGCTAAATCCCACCTGACAATGGTCAAAACCAGACTGCAAGCACTGCTACAGGGCCACTGGAAACTCGTCGTCAGATTGTTTGACAGCACCAAGGGACGGCTTAAAGAGGACCAGCCCATTTCCCTGTCCTGTGCGCTCAGTCATCAAAAGATGAATTCCTGGTCTGAATAAACTCTTACAAAATAATCAATACATTCATTGGCATCTGAAAATGATTGCTGCCATCTTAATCATATTGTTTCGTGGTGTAAACTGTTAGTTTGGAAATCGAGCAAAAATCTGTCAATAAAAGATCTAGAAGTGAGACACAGCTCTTTACTGCAGCATCTAAAGAAAGTGTGTGAATATCTCACGGCATGCGAGATGTTTCTGGGAGGATCACTGAGTGTGGGTGGGGGGGGCAGACACAGAGTCCACACATCTACATGCTGTACTACTTTGGGCATCACATTACCATGACCAGAGAGTCTGCAGGGAGAGAGGGTGAGTAAAGGCAGGACAGGAGAAAGACAGAAAGAGGAATACGGGGACAGACATGGAGGGGAGCAGCTCCTCAGAGACCCTGTATCACCTATATCAGATTTTTAACAAAACAAAATATGAAACTGGAGCAGATGGTATGAAATCTGTACTATGATTTGTGATTAGTGAATTATTTAGTAGTCTGAAAGCCCTTCTACCTACGGTAAGGCCTATTGTCAAGGGCATAGTGAGTCATGTAAATGTAAGACTGCCTAACCCCAGTGACACAGATACTGATATGAAGGGGACTATGAAGTCATACTTAGTATGGTTACCAGTTACAGGCCCGCTGCTCAGAAAGACACCAACACATTCGAAATGTTACCTTATTGTTTTCATCCGATGTGTCGAGTTTTGTGTTGAAGTGTTAGTTGTAGTCAGATCCCTCCATCCTGAGGGAGAACTACTCCAGGATGTTACTGGACCCGGCCAACACACAGTCTGGCACATCAGCTTCTGTAAAATGGCAAGTTGTTATTATCACACTTCTATTTTTCTTCAGGTTAAACAAACATTTGATATCAAGTTACTGAGATTCACAGGTGGTGGTAGGTGGCTTGTCTTACCTTTCCAGCCTTTGTGCATAGCATACAGGTATGAGAGGGGCATCTGTCTTCTCATCTAACTCCGGGGAAGAAGGTGAAAAAGCACGTTTCCCAAAACAGGGAACAAAATGGTATTTCATGCATGCAGTCTGTCTGATTCCAACAGTGTTATAACATGTGGGGTTTCAGCTGTACACATGATGTGAGTCATATGCTGTCACCAGACATATTAGACAGTTCTCTCCACCACCACCTCCAGTCTTTTGAAGAATGGAGAATTAAAGCTGGTCTGGAGGCTCATGGTGTCCCAGCCCTGGACTGAGAGTCACCTGTCCGTGAATCAGGTCGAGGCTGAATCCAAGCTCACACAAGTTTCTAATTCAAACCTGTGTTTGATTGTAGGATCTTTGTGGAGCAGCGTTCTCTGCTGTAACCTAAACTGTGTCAGGACAGACTGATGACATGTTAGATCAGCTGTAACTGATGAAGGAGTGCTGCTCTGACTTGTGGCAGAGGAGCCCGGTAATTATATTGGCTGTTACACCCTCAGCTTCCCAGAGGGAGCCCTGCATGGGGAGAGAGATTAAACAATGTTTCCCACAGATCCAGGAGGAGGAGACGGTTTGAAGCAAATCACAGGCTCATGACTGAAACTGGAGTCAAGTATCTCAATCTTAAGAATTTGTTGGTGGAGATGTCTCAACCTACAGGGCACTACAACATGATGAGACTTTTACATATGATTCCTTAACCATATTTTTTACATGTCTAAAAAAAACCTTGAAGTATTTGAAAGTAAAATGTTTTTCAGTTGATTGTTCCACGAATCCCACCATGTCATAACTAACAGGTGATTAAGGTATGGTTAGAAAATAAAAAAGACAAAGTTAACAGCCAGAATGAGGCAGGACATGAACCCAGGGCCAGCATGTGAACATCACACCAAACTGAAAGCTTTGGTTTGTGGCTCAGCTCCTCTTTAACAACAGCAACAAGAGACGCAGTAATATGTCCATGCTCTGACACTGAGTAACTACGAGACACAAAATCCTCCCCCAGAGAAAAAGGAAATCAAGGTCTCCCAACGATCTGAAAGATGAGACCACAGTGAATTTCTCTGATAAAGAATTATCTGCAAACTCCAAAAACAGACCTGGAAAAAGGATTCAGCCTCGTTGCCACGACCTCAGCAAACAATCAGTCCACTTACCATTTGGTTCATTACACTGTTCTTTTTTTTGTCACTAAATCATTTCAGACCGAGCCACTCCGCACTGCCCGGTTTCCCACCTGCTGGCTGCTCTGCCTCTGCACACACCTGTTCCCGTTTATCTGATCACCTCCTTGGTAAGGGAACAGAAAGTGTTCAGTAATTTGTTTGTAGCTGGAAGAGATGATCTTTGTGAGTTTGTAATGTGCTCAGCAGGTTACAGCTGATAGGAAACAGCACAGGAGCAAACAGCTGTCAGGGTTGGACATTATTTCATCACAGTCTGCAGAGAATATGAATCCAACATGGATCTGAAGCAGAGTGGGACATTAAACACAGTCATGTGTTAGAGACGGAGCCAGGACCACAGACAGAGACACATGCAGACAGGGACAGAGACAGAGACACCTGCAGACAGAGACAGACAGAGAGACCTGCAGACAGAGACAGAGAGATCAGAGAGAGACAAGCACAGGACGACGGGACAGAGAGGACACAGAGTTAATGACATGGAATAAAGGTTAATAAATGAGAGTGGTCACCAAGTTGAATCCAATGGGGATATTTTACAGAGGGAGGCAGAGCAACAGAGTGTGTGTGTGTGTGTAGTAAGGGGAATACACTTTCTGTCTGCTTACCAGACAATTGACTGTTATAGTGAAAATGATACAGCTGTCGACGCAGTGAAAGATAAGAAACTCCCAGATGACCTGGATGTGAAAAGTGATCCTTGCAGCTAGAGTTAGAGGAGGTTTCCCTCAGTGGAAAAATTCAATCTAGCTAAAGGAATCACCTCTTTTCAATAACACACACACCCAACTTTGATTTTCACAACTAAATGTGTAATCCCAACCCATGCACTAATTCTAATCTGAACCCTTCCACCTGCACAACATGTCCTCACGTTCTTAAAATGTCTTCTCAGGACTAAAACTTCCTGATAAATGACCTAAAAATGCTCCACACATTTCCTAACACTGCCTACCCTGGCACACCAACAGATACACCACTACTCTCCACACAAAGTTCAGCCAACATTTCCAGAGCCAGTTTCCTCTCCTCCTCCTTTCATGCATCAAACAATTTGAACCAACTTTGCTTGCTGTTGCGTTGATGCAGTTTGATGCATGTGGTTTTTTTACCTTTACTGTTTGGGTAGCACAGCTACATTCAAAATCATTTAACATTTCCACTAAGTCCTGGAGAAAATCAGCAAACACTAAAGGTAGGTAAATTAGGTAGGTAGGTAATCGTAGCCAACCCAACACTGACACAAACGACAGAAGAAAGGTAAAGCTTACTAAGTAAAGTTTACTTAAGCAGCACCTTTCAAAAAGGCAATTCAAAGACATAAACATGATGAAAAAAATGAACCTACAGATGAGCTGAAACTGTAAAAACAGACAATAAAAAAATAACAGATTTGAATGAATTTGACTTTACGAAATGCAGTTGTTAAATCAAGGTTTTAAATTTTTTTTTAGATTAAGCCTTGATTCAAGAGTGCTTTCATTTTTTCTGTTTTGTTGTCTTCTCTTGTATAACCATTTCTTTTCTGTCTTCCTTCCACCCTTCTTCCCTCAGTTGACCTCATGCTCTTGAGAAATTAAGATCTTAGTCATTGCTCTTCTCAAGCCACAGTACTGTTCACTTGCAGCTATATTTCTCTGTTGCAGTCTGATGAGCACTCAGGGTGGCATCACGTCACAGCTGCAACCTCCAGAGGAGGACTGATATCAGGTCAAAACCCCTGCCTGTGATCTGTCTCTTTCTTCTTAATGACTGATTGGGGGGATAGTGGTGAAGATCTGAATACTGATTACATGGATCCATTACAGCGTGTGTCTCTATGCTCTTGTGTTTGAAAGCGTGTGTGAGTGAGCACCACCTGCGCCTGTAAGTGCATCCTTGTGAAGTTTTCATGTGTGTGACTAGGAATAAATCTCTGATTAGCATGCTGTCATTTACAGCTAAATGTATAGTGAGTGTGTGTGGTTAGGCATCATTCTTATCAATGAGAGGAGTAAGAGGAGACAAGGCAGTTCCCCTGCGGGAAATCGCAGGAGTGGAGCGGTGTGCTGTGCTGTCCCATTCATTGTCTGCACTGTTACTGTAAAGCAAAAAGCAAAATATATTCATGGCCTTTGGAAATGAAAGAATGATAAACGAGAAGGTGGGAGAAGAAGAAGAGAGGACGGATAGAAAAGGGTCCGCCATTTTAGGGTGACCTGCTGGACATTGGGAAATCCTAAATCCCTTCTGATTCATAGCCTACATTTTCAGTTGCAGGGCCTGCACAAGATAATACGATTTAACAGAAAGAAACAATAACCACTTAACTATTGACTTCTAGAATTTTTTATGTAAAACAGCAAGAAAATTGAGACATAAATGTGAGACTAACTTTCAGTAGATTCAAAGTAGGATTGCAGAGATGGATTGTTTGTTTGTTTGCTTTTTTTTTTTAACCCACTATAGCAGGACAATAACAACACTTTTTAAATGGGGGTTTGTCATTTAACCATGTATTTTAAACTGTTAAAAGTACTACTGCTGGCAGTCAGAGAGTTAATCAACCTTCATAGATAGAATTAGCCCATGTTAGCAACAACAGCTAACTACTGAATTCACTCAAGTGGAACTAACGAGTCAGCGCCGACAGCATCATTATAATGGCATTATAAACACAGCACGTAACACCACACCTTCACTTCTTCATCCCTTTCCAGACTCTGTTCAAGTAATCCGGTCGTCTTCTTTCTCTTTCTCAGCCCACAGCCTTCAGATCTCTGGGCAAATAGTCCCTGTATTCCTCTCTCAGTGTGGCGGTTTACGTTGGTATTGAACAAAGATCTTGTATTAACAGTAAACGGTCTCACTCCTGCGATTATGCAGCCTCCAATGACCAAAGCAATCAGCAGAAAGTGGGACGTCGGCCTTATACAAGATCTTTGCAGCACCAAAGCAGTCGAGCAGAGCAATTACATTACTTTTTTAGTAAGCACCTTGGTTGTTGTTGTTGTAGGCTGTTTGCCCAGTAATAAGTTTTAATGCAATTTATAGTTTTACTCAATATCAAAAATTGTGATCACAAATGTATCTCAGATGCCAAAACAGATTTTAAATGCATTGATAAAACATCATCCATGGGCTGAATAACTGCTGGAGAAAACAACATCACAGATCCAGCTGTGTTTCTGAGACCGTGTCCTCTTGAGGTATCACAAGTTAAGAGCTGGTAAAACTTCGGTTCCAACAACAGAGTTAATAAATGGTCACAGTCTGTGCTTAATCAGCATTTGAGCTTCACTATGCAGGACATCAGTGCATTCACCTCCTGGATGCAGCAGATTCACTTCCTGGTCGTGTCCTCTAGTTTGAAGAGCAGCTTGCAGACTTGTGCGATGTGGCTGCAACAGTCCTTCAAAGGTAAGGTCCGGAGATCTAGGCGGTGTCCAGGGCTTGGTGGATCAGGTCAGGCCACAGTATTCCCCTTCCAGCCTTCCTTAAGGTTGGACATGTGACTTAAACAGAGAAAAACAATCATTAATAATAAGTAAAAAGCAAACAGACTAAAGCAAAACTTCAACATGACCTCAGATCTTACCTTTGGTTGCTGCTCTCTCACTTCCTCTGACTCCGGTGTCTGCTGCTTTCACAGACTGTGGTGGAACAGTCCAGTGCATCCATCCCTGCAGGGTGGAAAGTCTGCTGGGAGTCTCCGAACTCATCCATCCATCAGTCCATTAACTCAGAACTTCATCACGTTCCAGTTCTGTGTTGCCTGTGGAACTCCTCCTCAGCATGTTCTGCTGTGGTCTTGTGATCTTTGCAAACCCTTCCACAGAGGCTCAGCAGTAATTAGCAAGTCCAATGTCCTGACGTCCATGGAGACAGTCTGAGAAGACACTATTCTTCTACTGCACTTTACACCTTTTGCAGACTAATCATATTAACAGGTTGACAGCTCCATGTCTTGGGCTCAGAGACAGAAAAGTCCAAATGTTAAGTAAGAAATTTAAAAAAACAAAATAAAATACAAAACACAAATGATCAAGCACTACAGAGTAAAAAGTTTTCTTCATCCAAGTGACAAAGTTAAATAAATTCACAAAAAAAACAAAAATTTAAGAAAAAGGATAAGTATGAAAACAAAAGAATAAAAAAAACCATACACAAATATGTAAAGTCAAACTAAAATAAATAACATGACAAGTATACAAAAAGCTGCTAAAGGACGGAAAACTGACCATAAGGGAGCAATGTGTGCAACAGACAATGTAAAAGTAAATATGATAAAGAGAGTAACACCATCACTGGAGGTTCAGCCACAGAATAAAGCCTCAGTTCACTCAGAGTCAAACTACAGCAGCTACAGAATCATTTCAGCAGAATTTCTGGTCTGTCCAAACTTCAACATGTCTTCCTCACTCTGTCCCTTCAAGCACTGAAACAAGGCCTTAACTGTGTCTTCCCCTCTAGTCTTTGACATGGTTTCTAAAACACAGTGAAAGGTTTCTCTACCATCTGTAAACATGTTTTCAGGTTTGCCTTCTGAAATGGCTGTCACTCTGTTCAGGTTTATAAAGATCAGCTGTTCTACTTCAAGACAAAGCCTGTTTCCTTTAGACCTTCTCTTCATTTCAGCCCATGACAATGTCTCATTTCAAGTATATCAATATCACGTAGCTCAGCAGGAGAAAATTGATCATTATTGTTCAACCTGGTAAACTTGACACATCTATTAGGTTTTCACAGTGGTCACTGCGTTCACCATCACCAGTAGAAGGAAAATGAAGCAAATAAACCCAAACTGGGTGCATGTTCACAGTCTGAGCTATCTGAGTCGTCTCTCTGCCGGGCTTCCTTCCCTTACCCTGTCCACCACGCAATAAGAAAGAAAGGTATGAACCCAACTACACGCTGACCCAAATAACCCCACATCGCTTGATTCTGTCCACAACTGACCGTACATAGCGCTTTACAGGGGCGGGAAAAAATCCCCTGTCGGGAGGCCTCCCTATGTGCCGACGCCAAAATACGTAAGAATCACAAAACTTTTAAAGGTTAAAGGTCCTACTCCAGTGTCCCCTAGGAACGAAACCTGGCAGAGCGA
The DNA here is from genome assembly GCA_016801885.1 of Toxotes chatareus. Taxonomy (NCBI): domain Eukaryota; kingdom Metazoa; phylum Chordata; class Actinopteri; family Toxotidae; genus Toxotes; species Toxotes chatareus. The sequence continues at coordinate 25,349,383 of CM028902.1, read as the reverse complement.
GACGAGCCAGTGTTTGACCTCAAAGTCCAACTCACCCTCCCTGTACAATAAAGCTTCTATCAAAATTTGGCTGGTGCTGATGGACAGCAATGCAACTATGCTCAGGACACAGGCTGACCAATCCATCTACATCAGACCTGCCTGTGAACCTCCACCATTTACTGATGGAAAACTTTGCAACTTACTGAGCTAACAATGATTTTACTCAATATAAAAAAAAAATGTGATCACAAATGTATCTCAGATGCCAATACAGATTTTAAATGCAAAACATCATCCATGGGCTGAATAACTGCTTGAGAAAGCAACATCAGAAACAGATTTACAAAGAATTCATCAGATCACAACAGCAATGTTCTCTCGATAAACCAATTATCAATAACCAGTCAAAATACAGGCAAGTCATTATCAAAGTTTTTGTGCTTACAATCAGTTATGATAATCTTAGAGAAGTTATCACCAGGGATTAACAAGGTTAATCAACAGAAAGGAAAGAAAATAAATAAATAAATACATATTTTTTTTTTCCTGATTAAAGTAAAATATATAATGCCCCTTACCTTAACTATCCAAATTGAAAGTTGAAAGGACAGTCTGACTTTAAAAATGCCTGTTTTTTTTAAGGCTGTGTATGTGTATATGTACCCCCCCAAGTAAATGTATTTTATAGCTGCCCGTGCTATTTGTGATTCCACACTTGTGACTATGGCCACAAGTTTAAGTTAATTTGTTTTATTTGAAGAACTTTGTTTTGTAATATAATTGCTGATATATATCACTGTATATGCTGCCAATCATCTGTCTGCTTTGGAAATTTGGTGTTTAGGTTTATCTGATCTGATAAAGGCCAAAATCAACCATATTAGATGGAGAGAGGCCTTAAACTACCCCAATGCTGGGCCCCCAGATCAGCCCCTAGCAGGCTGATTAGAGGGAGAGAGAGAGAGAGAGATGTGTGAGTGTGAGTCTGTGTGTGCGAGACAGAAGGACAGAGACAAGGTAAAGTGATAACAGGGTTGCCGAGCAAATAACCTCATACCTCTTGAAGGCTGGATGGACGGAAACAGCCATGTCGGAGGGATGGACAGGAACAAATTCTCTAGGAGGAAAAGTTATGGCGCGGCGGCCAGACATCCCAGCATCAAAGAAGTGAAAGTCAAATACCTTGTATAGCCTCTTCATCCCACGTAGTCAAAATCGACGCTACAAACAAACAACCGCCCGACCAACAGAGACAGAGAGATAACCAATGGCAGCCACACTGGATGGACAGGAACAAATTCTGTATGAGGAAAAGTTATGGCACGGCGGCCAGACATCCCAGCATCAAAGAAGTGAAAGTCACACACCTCGTATAGCCTCTTGATCCCGCGTAGTCAAAATCGACGCTACAAAAAAAAAAAAAAAGGGGGTGAAAGGGGATAGACCAGGGGTCAGCAACCCGCGGCTCCTGAGCCACATGTGGCCCTTTCATCCCTCTGCTGTGGCTCCCTGTGGCTTTGGAAAATAAATAATCAGTATTTAATTTAAAAGTTTGTTTTTTTAAAGGTAATTCTAAATTTGAGGATTACGTGATTTGTAACATTAAAATAAAACGTTTTAAATTTTTTGGCACTCAAAATATGCGTCACAAACGCCGCTGTGCGACACCCGGCGGCAACATGTTCAGGTTGACAGCTGACTGCACGCTCCAGTACACTTGATAAAGTGATGACGGAGCACAGGAGCAGATGCCGTTTTTGGTTCGCTGCAGGTGGATAATTTAAGTTTGGGTTATCCTCATTTTAGATGTCAAAGGGTTCTGTGGCTCCAGGTGTTTTCTGTGGGAGACGGTCCAAAGGGCTCTCTGAGTATTCAAGGCTGCCGACCCCTGGGACAGACAGTGTGTGTGTGTGTGTGTATGCGCGTATGTGCATGTGAAAGCCAGGTCAGCACAGCAGCCGACCAAACACACCCCAGCAGCAGAATAAAAACTTCACTTACAATTAGTTGATTTCTTCTCATGCTGATCTGTTCATGAACCTGAAAGAAGAAGCAGAAGCTCAGTCTGAGTCTGCAGGTCAGAGTTCACCTGTGAAGACATGGAGTGGACTGACCCTGTCCAACACTCACACTCAGTGGACATCAGTTCACTGAATATAAATCCATCTGTGTGAAGCTTTTATACACACACACACACACACACACACACACACACAGTGAGTTACTGATCGTATTGGAGACTGTGATGTGTGAGTGAGGATGACTGTGGTGCAGTTGAAAGATGAAGATCTTCAGACTGACTGCAGGTGGTTCATTGATCAGCAGCACGTTCTCTTCACTGAGCAGCGTTTCACACTTTAAATATTGTTTATTGATTAAATTCTGCTCAACGTGTAAAACGGAAAATCAGCACTGATCAAACTGATGACGGTGTTTTACCGTCAGCTCTGGACTCTGATATAACTAACAAAGGTCTCTGTGGGTAAAAACTGTCTCCGTCCAACTCTGAGCACTCACAGGCCTGTCTGCACATACCCCTGATAACCTGAGCACGTGGGAGGTGAGCTGAGGAGGCCTAATTATCTCCGTGCGTTTGCGCTGTCCCGCGTGCCATATTCAGCCTTTATCTTTAGCACATGAACCACATCACGGTCCAGAATTTAAATATGTCAAACCACCAAGACTGAAGGAATATTTACTACAGAACCAGGTGAGCTCCACCTTAAAACATAACCCCGGGTGGCAGGAGCGCACCGTGGCACCGTAAACTGTGACTGTTTCCGGAACCCTGCCGTTGGCGCGCTTGTCGGGGATCGTGTGAAATCGTGGATGTTGTGTGTACTCACTTTTTGTAGAAAGTCCAGAAAGCCGTTTCCAAACCGTCTGTCCAAGGTGAGCGGTGCCATGGAGACACGCGCACTGAAGCTGTGTGCGCGAGCGTGTGCAGAAAATGGCGTCTGTGGCTCACGACGTGGAAAAACTCTGGCCCCTCCGCTGCAGTATCTGAAACACAGAGATTCACAGGTTGATACACCTGGGCTGCTACACCTGCTCTGTTTCCCTCAGTGTGCTCACACTGATCCATACTCACTCAGAAACTCGGCGGCAGTCTGTGTTCCGCGCACACGCGCTCTCCTCTCCCCCAAACCGGCGCGGTAATGGCGGACTCGGTGCAGCGCGCGGTGGTCTCAGTGGTACCGTGGTTTATCTGAAGCACGAGCTGAAACCAGCTCCAACACGCGGCTCAGCGTCCGGTTTGATCAGGTCACACACGGACTCAAAGTTCCGGGTCTTCACCTGATCAACAACAGTATTCCACAAATTTGAACGAACTCACGTCCACAGCGTCTCCGTGTCCACCTGTGTTTAGCGTCCTCGCGGCCAGCATCTGCCCTTTTTAGGTCTCACCCCTCTAACAACCAGGCGGGTTGTTCTCTGATTGGCTAATGATTGGCCAGTGATAATTGAGCCAGACCATTATAGAAACCAATAGGGGTGTGCGATACTGCAAGATCCGGCATGATCCCAGAACACACGGTCAGTGCTGCTGATACAGAATTCAATACTTCTGCTGTAGTGCAGGGCGGAGCAACGCGTCATCATTTATGAAGTGAATGCAAATTTGAATTTTCATGATCATTGAATGATTTTGTAATTTTTCAATTTTCATTTAGTTGATTTTGATTATGATCATAGTAAAACACAGGACAAAGATTTTAGGCAAATACAAACACTTTTTAAGTCGAACTTTAAATTTTACTTTTTCAGTTAAGATTTTTGTTCAGAAACAGTAACAATATATAAATACAACAATAGAGCAAAATAACAATATCAACACTATAAAAATATAACCAAAAAATGCATTATACAGTTTTTTGTGAAAAATAATATCAATAGGGTAAATTTAAAAAAAAGTGCAAATAACTAAACAAAAGCAAAAAACACTACTGGCTGTCATTCACCACCTTTGGCTGAGGTCCCTCCTGGGCCCTGTCCCCATGTTCAGAGCCACACATTTATAGGTTTTTGTTCAGAAACAATAACATGTTTACATTTTTCCCTTTTATTGCACTTGCCACTAAATCTGCTGCTGTTACTACTTTTATCTGTTTTATATTTGACTTTTATTACAGTTAGTGTGACTCCTGTTATCACTGCTAATCACAGTAATAATCCGTCTGACCCTGTGAATGGATGTAATGTGCCTGCACCGTGTCAGGACACAGGAATCCTCACAGGACTTTGTTTTCTCTTCCTTTCTTGTACGCTGATGTTTTGCCTTTGGGAAATTTTCGGAGCACGTCACAGCTGCTGTTTCTGGAAACTGTGATACATTTTCTGGAATATTTTTATACAATATTTCTTCAGTGGAGCCAATACCAGATCCTGTGTTACAGAGAGAGGATTTTACTGATCCCGTGCATAAAGGATTGATAAGATAGATAATGGCATTTTCTGTGGAGCTGGTGACATTTAACCTGCAAAGGTCATGGGCAAATTGATTTCATTAAAGGCTGCTAAATTCAGAAGAAAAAAAATCCTTGGTTGGTTGCTTGTTTGTTTTTTTAAATAACCATTCCTATCTGGAAATCATGCTACAGAGATGGAGATGTTTTCCAGGGTTGGACATTATTAAAAATATCACTGTGACTTTGAACTACATTATCTTGATTCTGGCTCTCGATCTCATTATAGAAGAGACAATATATATGGGACAGGCAGTGCAAATTAGCTCAGGCTGAAAATGCTGTGGTATGTGATATTTCGTGCCCACAAACAAACGTAAAAATTAAAAATCATCATCTTGATGTAAAGTGTATGGGTCAGCCCTGTGGAACATCCCAGACGAACCTGCACATTTATGCTCCTAGGTTTTTAGAGGACATCAATAAAGCAGCAGCCACTTCGTGACATAATCTTTGTAGATAATTCAAGTCACTCAAGCCCCGTCTACTTTCCATAGTACGGAGGGAGAAATGGCATGACAGTAAAATAACTGCAGAACCTCAGTCGACTTTCTTTAGAAAACCTCTGTGTTGTACTTACCTTGTCTGTTCCCTGGAGTTACTTTCTTGTCTCTCGCCTGTGTCTCTGGTCCATCTGCACCAACATCCACCACGCTCAGAGCCTCACCTGTTTCCAGTTCACCTGGAGGTTATTCCCGCGGCTCTCAGACCGCTTCACTCTCCTTCAGAGTGCAAAGCCTCCATACTAAGCCTGTTTCCTGGAACGTCATCTGCTCCGCGACGGCCTGTCCTGCTACAGGTAAGACACTCAGTTCATTCATGTCCTTTGCTCCTGGTCGTTGAGTGTTGAGCTATGCATTTTGGGTCCTGACCTAACACATACATTCAACAAAGAAACAGTAGCCCATTGATTGTCAGCCACTGACAGCATATTTGAGATACTGTATTAATATTTGGATGTTGTATTACTGTGTTTTTGTTTTTTTAACGTTGGTGCTGAACTTTTTTTTTCCATCCACAGAGACACCTTGGCCTTGTCTTTGTGGTTAAAAAGCTTCTTCATTTCATGTGAGGTCAGCAGCATAGATGAGCGGCTTCACTGTGGCTCAGGAAATCAAATGAGTTCATATTTAATTAAACATACTGCCTGTAAGCATTTACACGTTCACTGCCATCTACACATACACATCACCACACTCACACAGTGACATCATATGCAGACCAACAAATATACGCACTAAAGCGTTAAGAATACGTTGCCCTGATATTTTTTACTGTTGCCACCAAAAGTTATCAAAAGCTGCAGAGCTCTTCATGCCAGCTGACAGCTGATCCAGCTGTGCCATCACAAACAGATGTTCGTTCAGATGATGGTCCCGTTGGCAGGAAACAGGAAGCAGCAGTCTCCTGTGTCTGTCTGTACTTCAGCTGAATGTAGTTCCCCACAATCAGCAATCAACATCCTTACTTCTCTCCTCTCTTTCACTCCCTCTTTCCTCTTCCCTTGTTCCACACACACGCACGCACACAGTTCTTTCCTGAGCAAATTGGCCAACCTGCCCTGACAGAGGTTCATTTCCCAGAGGTCACCTCTCCTCTCTCTGTGTTATAGCTAACAGCACAGGCACACACTCTCTCTCTCTCTCTCTCACACACACACACACACACACAAACACACACACACTCTCACACACACACACTCACAGAAAAAGCTGGCATCGCCCTCCAAATCTCATTTTCTGACGCTGAATTTTTTTATGCACTTGTCCAAACAACTGCAGGCTGTTCTGAAGGTAGGAAGAGACAGAGAGAGAGTGAGAGAGAAGGGGGAGGGGAGAGGAGAGAGAAAAACAGACATAAACAGAGGAAAATGAAAGGAGAGAGGAAAATGACAGCCAGTGAGTGTAGATGTTCCACAAGAACTCAGAGAGAAAAATGCTGCAAAGTAAAATCAAGCAAAACAACTACAGTGAGGAAGCAGGGCATATCCAGAGGACAAAGCAGGAGAGCTGCAGCCTCTCAGCAGAAGGTTTAGTAGAACAGGCTGATGATCAGGGCAAGAAAAAAGAGTTTGGCCATGAGAGGAAAGCTCTCTCTCTCTCTCTCTCTCTCTCTCTATAAAATGTTTATCATGAGTTCAGTTCACACTGAAGCCAGTTGTCTGAATAATTTGGGTCTTATTTTGTTTTTCTTACATCATCTACCATCATCTATTCAATTCAATTCAGTTTAATTCAATTTTATTTATTTAGTTCCTTCCTGTTTTTTTATGTGTGTCTCTTTCTGTCTGTCTCTGGGTGTAGCAGCGGTCCACCTTTCATGCTCCAACCAACGGCACTTTCAGATTTTCTAACAATTGTCTCCTGTGTCCCCAGCTTCAGGTCACTGCGGTCACCATCACAGAGGACCTGTCCTGGGCTGACAGCACCTCTGCAGTGGTTTCTGAGGAGGCTCAGGACAGCCAACCTCACTCGCTTAGTGAGGAGGGATAAGAACATCATCAGACACCCATGGCCTTCATCTAAATCTCTGTCACATGTTAAGTCACAGCTGAAATATCTTAACAAGGGAGAGTCATGACATTCTGTTGGTCACCACAGAATTAACCTTTGGCCTTGACCTTTCAAATCCAGCACTCACTCTCACTCTCACATATACACCTGAATAGTTTGGGCCTCAGCCTGACCGAGGCTGTTCTGTTCAGATCTGGTATTAACATGTGTCTCAGGTGATCCGATCACAAGTAACACTGCAGAACAGTAACTCTGTGGAACTGAAACTCCAACTGTAGATTTTAAACTTTAAAATTAAAATGTCATAAACACCGATCTGGCATTACATTATCAGCACTGACAGGTGAAGTGCATAACCCTGATGATCTCGTCATCATGGAACCTGTTAGTGGGCGGGATATATCAGGCAGCAGGTGAACATTTCGTCCTCAAAGTTGATGTTAGAAGCAGGAAAAATGGGCGAGTGTAAGGATCTGAGCCAGTTTGACAAAGACCAGGCTGAGTCAGAGCATCTCCAACACCGCAGCTCCTGTGGGGTGTTCCCGCTCTGCAGAGGTCAGCATCTATCAGAGGCGGTTCAGAGAAGGAACAGTGGTGAACAGGAGCGACAGGGTCATGGGTGGCCAAGGCTCACTGATGCACGGAGGGAGCGAAGGCTGGCCCGTGTGGTCCGATCCAACAGATGAGTTACTGTTCCTCAGACTGGTGAAGAAGTTAATGCTGGTTCTGATAGAGAGGTGTCAGAACACACAGTGCATCGCAGTTTGTTGTGTATGGGGCTGCATAGCCTCCGACTAGTCAGGGTGCCCATGCTGACCCCTGTGCACCGCTGAAAGCACCAACAGTGGGCACGTGAGCATCAGAGCTGGACCATGGAACAATGGAACAAGGTGGCCTACAGTTTCTGCAGGACAGCAGTGTGAAAGACAGAACTCTACTAACTGTTGTCATTTAAAGTGGAACTGGCACTTTTAGCTTGGAACGTAAACCCAGAAATCCACTGTTAACTGCTGAAAAATCACGACTCAAGAGGAAAACCAGCTCTTGTTGGATACTGGAATCAAATGGTGCCAAAGTGAGGAAATGGAATCTGAAGAATTTGTAGGACTCATATATCAGTGTAATCAATAATTGAGAGATCTAATTAAAAGCTGAAGTCAATAATCTATGAGTATATTCTGTAAACTTTTTGAACATTTCTTGGAAAAGAGCTTGTGAAGGAAAGACAAACAAAGACGGAAAAAGAAAGAGCAGCAAACTATTCAAAGATGAAGCAACTTTTAATGAGTCAGAATCGTACACAGAGCTACCTTAAAAGTTCACCACATCTCAACTGTTTAAAAATACATTATATAAGTTGTCAGTTCTAATAGATAGAGTTATAAATGATAGCATGGAGAGGAATATACAGCACATTACCCAGAGAGAGCAGACGAGAGTGACACTGACTTATTATTGAATAATGAGGATTTTAACATTCACCTTAAATACTTTGTGTGGGAAACATGATGCAGGAAAACACCTGAAGGAAAAGGGGAACATGAAAGAATGAAAGAGAACATGAGCAAGTCAGATTGAGGGAACAGCATGAAAAAAGAAAGAAAGAGGAAAAGTATTAAGTATAATGTCAAGAGCCAACAGAGAGGAAAAAGAACTGTTTCCCTTAATCCTATGTAACCACAGACGTTCTGAAGTATACAGCCAAGACTCACTCAGTGAAAGCTAAAGGCTACCATCCAGGACACACTTCAGCAGCGTGCTGAGTCTGGTTTGAATATTTGAGAGTTTAAGGTGTTTTGGAACTGAGTTTGTCCTCCAGAAAGCTGCACGTCAGCGCACAGCACGCTTGTTGTGTTTGTACACAGCAGAAAAAATAAAAAAAAAAAACAGGGGCAAGTTGTTTGTGATTGCTCGTAGCTTCGCTGCCCTCATTAAAGTCTTTCCTCTGAAAGACTTTGCTCTTTAAGATGAGTAGGCTAAACCTCCCCAAACTACATGGTCTACAGAGGACTCACCACAGGGCCAATCCTCAGTTCATGCCTCAGGCCTCAGGGTTGTCACACCAACGATGTATTGGCACATTTCTGAATTCCGGACGCAAGTACATCTGTTCTATTTCCATTTTTTAATTTATTTTTGATATTATGCTAACAACACTGATGTGGTTGACTTTGGTTAATGTTGGCTAAATATCTCGGTCGCCCTTAATCTCCCTTAAGAAAGCCGTGCAGCATTTCAGTGCCCCTCTCTCATGAGGAACACACTGAGGGCACACCTGGGGAGTTAACTGACACATTCACATGAACACATTCTGTGCGATCTGGGGGATTTTTAGAACAGGACGCTGCTGTGACTTTGAAGATGCTGAGCCCTGTTACAGATAACAATGCTGTTATCAGTAAAAAGCAACATGCTTTGAATACTGTAAATAAAAGGGCTGTTGAGGGGTTTTCTTCTTTCTTTAACGCTCTAATGCTAATGGCACATCTCATATCATTAGCTAGGCTAGCTAACTGACTTACTCAAAAGATGCCTCCTGCATTTTCATCTTTTATGGTCTGAAAATCCTTTCTGCGTCTGCACAGCCTGTCCTGTGTGAGCCAGCACTGCATCCAGGAATCCTGTCAGTGGAGACTAAGCAGCATCTTGCACGTTCTGTTTGCCAACCATGAGCTTTGTCAGGTTTTACAGGAACGCGATTTCGGTGAGTCTGAACAGCGGAGGTTCTCAGATTGAATTCTGCTGCTGTATCACTTCCTGTCTACAGTGAAGACATTCTGCCAGTAGCATTTAATAAGGGAGGGCTGATCTGACTGAGGTTGAGACACTGCTCTGTTGCAGCCTCACAGTTGGGATTTTCTTGCTTAGCGAAGCTTTGATGAGAAATATTTGGAATTTCCAGTTTAACCTATGCTATAGGATTTTCTACAAATGCAGTGTATCTGTGCTACATCACTGCATTCACTTAATGAACACATGGAGTGCCCTGTTAGAAAAAGCCCAGTGACACGCTGAAGTGAAAATCATATGTGGAGAATCTTTTCAGTTCGTATTAAAGCTGTTGAAAAAGAATTCCCAGCCATGGAGGAGCAACGTGAAAAGGTTTCAGACAGGAGGAAGTCTCGTTACGTCTACTTTGCCTTTTCCCAACAGCCACATATAAACATTAATATGAACTGATATACTGAAGTTAAATGTTCTACAGGAAACTTCAGCTAAAACACAAATATACACAAATCTATGTGAAGATGCTCAATTTCTGTTTAGAGGGAGGACAGAACTGTTAGAAAGCTGTTTCTGTGAGAGGCAGAACATCAATGAATGTTTTCATTTTGGGTGGAAACGCCTCAGCTGATTGAAGCACAACCTGCTCAGATACACTGGACTGGACAGGAAACTGCAGTTCCTCCAAGAGTCTGCACACAGGGCAATGTTTCCAACCCACCTGACTGTCCTCAAAAATTACAAATTCGGGCATAACCCCGAGGCCAGCTAGCCAACAGTTAATGTCTGTACAGTCAGTACTGTTTGCAGCAAATAAATATGGACTGCATGAACACTGCTGCAGATTCCAGTGAATAATGCAGGACAAATCTTTGCGTCGTGCTCAGTATGCACAGTACTTCCACATACCAGCACATAATTCTCTGAACATTAAGAGCAGGGTTTCGATAAAGCTGCTCCCTCACACAGACCATACTGATGAAGCGTGACTTCCTGGAGGACATTCAGATTTGAAAGAAAGATTCACAGTGAGAGAAAGTTGCATTATATGCCACAAAGTATTAATCTACCTGATGTGTGTCGCACTCTCCTCGTTAACATTGTTATGCACAACATATTTTATCTGTACTGTGAAAGACAAGAAACGTAGATGAGTTTCCTGCTCCTGCTAAAACTCCATCTTCATAAATATTCATACTTATGGAATATAATGATTTAATGAGGTTACAGTTAAATCAGAAACAGACATAATTACAGTTGTAATGGTATCATACAATAGTTTTTGAAAGGGCTTAGAAACAAAGAGGATGGTTTGCGCTTTGGGCGAGGTTGGCCCCTCTGCTGTATCCTGACATTGTAACTGTAATTCATATCATTTACCAAAGGTATTTGCAGAATTTGGGAAAGTCCTGGGATCAGATTTACCCGCGCTCTCTATTCATGCATTTTACATTCGCTCAGTATTGATACCTTTTTTTCCACTACAGCTTTAATACCAGGGAAACATCTGGAGTTCAGTTATTTTAGCACAAAGGTGCTTTAGAGAAACTAGTTTGTAGACAACAACATCAGATACATGACAAACATCAGTTCACTGAATAGTATGAATGACAGTGGCTTACATGTAGATATTTCAGTGCTATCACACCATGCTGAACCCTTCTCAGTCTGTTTACCCAGAGGGACAGAAAAACTGTGGACATGTCTTTAGGTTTCAACAGATGACACATTTGTACACGTATGGCTTCATCATTTAAGACAAATACTGAGCAAAGGTCATTTTACTGTTGATTCCTCTGCAGTTGAGAAGTGTGTGTGTGTGTGTGTGTGTGTAGCAGTGTCTAACAAAACTGAAAACACCAAAGTCATTTCCATGAGCTCCCTAATGAACTGCACACCATTTGAACATGAACAGTGTAATAAGATAAAAGGTTATAAAGAAGAAAGACCAAGAATGTCCAGAAAGTAAAAAAGAAAAAAAAGTTGAGTGTTTTTTATGGAACAGTTGGAGATTTGTGGGGATTTTGCTCTCTGGTTGTTAAAGCTACACTGAGAAGGTTCTTCTGTGTCAGCTTGGCCAACAGACTCCCCCTGCTTTTGAGAGACTAAATCTTCTTATGCTAAACTAAGGTAAACACACCACGGTGGACACAGAGGTGAAACTGATTTTTAAAAAAAGTTGAACTGTTCCTTTAAGAGTGAAGCCTATCACAGTACGCTCATTCCCTCACTCTGAGCAGGTTAATAACCTGACATCTCGTACGTACCATTAACTAAAAGTACAATGAAATGAATGAAATCTTGATAAAGTAAATAACAGTGTACTTCAATGGAAAGAAAGATTATCAAAATATCTATTGGATTTCACTTAACCATAAAACAACACATCAAGAAGCCTAAAAAAATCAAACTCAAGAAAAAGAAATAAGTTAACGTCTCTCAAAATGTAGAGATTTACAGTATATACATTCTTTAAGTAACAGGATTTTGTTCATTGACTGGTAGCTGCATCGTTCTCCTTTCAGTTCAGACTTCCTGGTGCCATTAAACTGTTGCTGCTCAGTCATGTCTGGGCTCTAATGTCAGAGTAGATCCAGGTAAAGCACACTCCGCAAAACATATCTTTTTATGTATCCTTAAAGGGTCCTCCCAGCCAATTGTTTGTCTTTTAAAGGTGGTGCCTACCCAGTGGCAGAGTATTCCAATGGCTTTGGAGCATGGCAGAGGTCCACTCTTTGATTTAAAGTAAAAATAAATTAAAAATATATAGAATATGCATTTTTTTTTAAAAACAGAAAATGTAACTTCACGTTGGATAGTTCAAAGTTTTTGTCAAGCTGCAAAGGGTACAAAAAAGCTTTTTTTTTTTGGTCATTTTTTAACTTTTTCCCTCATGGGTTCATTTTTTTCTTTATCATTTTAATTATTTTATTTGTGTTTTTAAGTATTTTATATAGAGTGTTGAAAGTAGGTTTGTTTGTAAGAAAAATGAGGAAAGTTCACAGCTAGTGTACATTTTTAAGCAGGTAAACAAAATGTAAAAGTGCTCTTATTCTGAAAGACTAAGTTCCCAGTGTTTAGAAAGAAGTAGGAGGCACTTAGGTCCATCTCTGCGGCAACAGACAGTCACGCAGGCCATGCTTCTAGGCTCGGGATTGGAAGGTCTGGTCAGGTTTCTGCAGAGGTGAACAGCTCAGGGGGTCAACGTGAGACCGGGACTGGACGGTATATCCATGGAGGCTTTGCCGATAAAGACACTGAAGCATGTTGACACTGGACTATCACTGTCACATGGTGGCTGATGTACAAGACATGTGCTGTCCCTTGTTGTTGACCTGCTTCCTAAATAAAGGCCCAGCAGTGTGGAAAAATGGAAAAAAAGGTTCTAGAGATGTCACGTGAAATGTTCCCTATGTTAACCAAGAATGGCCTCGACCTCCTTTCACTGATTGCTGTCTCGAATGTGGTAGTCTGTATTTTTGGTCCAGAACTGTCCAGTGCTTTGACATTTCTATCTGGACAACAAAGGTCTCACAGCGAAATGATGCAGCAGTTCAGTTTCTCTCATCTTTCTTTTACAAAGACCCGTCCATCAAAGATTACAATCACTACTTAGGAAAGAAGAATTCCATCAGACGCAGGCAACTGTTTCACACCCGACAGAGAGGTCGCTAAATAGAAAGAGAACTTCAACCCTAACAGATTTAATTAGCAGACACGTTCAGTACTTCAGAGCTGACACGCATCATTATGATTTTATGAAGATGTTCCTGAACATTTGACAAAAAGCCTTTTAAGTTCTATGCAAGGAGGCACTCAGTCCAGAGTGGCAAAGGGATATTAATGGTGACCGGGCACGCCAAAGACATTTCAACTTAGAGGCAAACAAACAAGTCTTGCTAAGATGTCCTGGACTACGCGAGCGTCTAAATTTTTGAAAAGGGCAGAGATTTTTTTACATGACAAGTCCTGTCTCTGACGTTACACAGTGAAAGCCCAGGATGGTTTACTGTATGACTTCCATGTGCCTCCAGTTCTACAAGTGGTGAAAAGAAAAGCCAAATAAGGCCTAGTAATTAAGATGGCTCTAATTCAGCATTATTAAAACCAAGCCAAATCAACCCATCACTGACTTACCAATGGACACCTATAAAAACATGTTAGGGTGAGATCAATATTGTCTAAGACAGGATATTTAAAATATAGCCAAACTGAGCCAGATTCTAACAAACTGGGTCAGGCTTCATCAGAACGAGGTGACAACTAAAGCTGCACTGATCTCGACAGGGTGAAATGAGGATGCATAGGCTAAGAAACAATGGTACCTAAATTATTAGGATAAGAAAACCAAACCATACCAGACCAGTACAATCAAGTCGATCCAGTTTAGTCCAGGTTGATGCAGTCCAACTCCATAGTCGTCTTTTGTCTATTTGTCATTCAAAAGGAGCAAGACTTCACCCCACAAGCCCCGACCCAACCATGGAGATCCGATCCAAGACATTTCCTTCGATTGTAATGTTATGCAATGCAGTGTAATCCAGTTCATTCCAAACTAGCTAAACACACACTACTCCACTTCGGTTCAGTTCATTCCTAATCCTGATTCACATGGTTCCATCACAGAGTATACTGTGAGTTCAGGCCAGACTTTGGCTCCAATCCATTTACCTCTCATCCAGTGCACTCATTCCAGTTCCGGTGATGGTTTAGTCTGATACGTCCCATTTCTTTCCAGTCATTTTCCAAATTTCTATCCCAGTATGTCCAGATAGACCGGTGTGGCTTTCATCAGAGTAAACAGCATCTTCTGAATGTCCTTAATGTTGAGGCGCTGCTGTGGCTCTCTCTGCCAACAGCCCAGCATCATATCGTAGACTTCCTTGGGACAGAGCCTGGGGCGCTCCAGCACCCTGCCCTGAGTAATGCACTCTATCACCTGGGAAGACAGAGAGATACATGGTTAAACAAGACCTAGCCTATTGATTTGTTGGTTGGTTGTTGGAAAAGCGAATGAGCTGTCATGTATCGACGCTGGGAAATAAAACCTACCTGACTCTGATGTGTTTCCCTTGGTACTGTGTTGCACATGTTTCCAAAAAGACTCCACTGATATTAAGCGCTGGTTCAGTATGTATGACTTTGAACTTAAACATAAATAGAAACCTGCTTTTGCAGTTTTCAGAGCCGAGATAAACAGAATATGCTACAAGGGTCACTGGACATTAAAGCTATTCACTCAGTTTGAGTGTTGGTGTCCCAGAAACAGCAGCAGCTATCCCACACTCTGCATCAATTAGACCTGCGCTTCAATATCCACCACTGGCCAAAAGCTGCTGTGGTTCAAGGGAGAAATACAATTAATGCTCCACAACACATCAGCCAATTCATTCTGTCCTTATTACCATCACCATCACACTCTTTAACACATGTGCATGATGGCAGCATCGTTGTTTTGCAGATGAAACTGTGCTCACAGGTGCAGTACTGCAGTTTGCAGTGTTGCCTCACCTCCTGTGCACTGGGGTTACAGGAAACAACAGGTGTAAGGTAAAGATTTCTTTTCTCTGTTGATAACCTCAGGTCAGTTTCCAAGTCAGTGTGGTGACTGTTCTAATTTAAACCCAAAATGCATTTCCTGGTTCACTGTATTGAATGAAGTCCTCAGATCCCTTCTATTCCACAGAGTAAATAATGTTTTGCTCCAAAGGTTTACAGGGTTTATACACAGCTGAGTTCTGTAGGTTATATATTGAATTAATGGTGTGCAGCAGCAGACAAAAGCAGTAATGTTGTGCTTTCCTGTTCCATACTGTCACCGTGATGATAGTGCAGCGCTGGTGAATCCGGTTCAGCAGAGCAGCACTGGACTTTAAAGCAACTGGTGACAAGGATTGTGTTTCTGTGCCAAGTGATGAGTTGGAAGCAGAAGTGGAGAATGAATATAACTAAACACAAATATTAAGCACAGAGCAGTCCACCTCAAGCATCTTATAACACAACCCTGCCTCCTGGAAATCATCTTCATATACGACTAAACTGCTGGCTGGCAATGTTTTATTTTTTATTAATATATATTATATATTAATGAATGGGCTCCATTTATTATGTCAGCGAAGACACGATGGAGGTGGCTGGTATAAAGTACACTGACTGTCACACCATGACCAGAGTTCACATCCAGAATCCTGCCTGTGGTTTAGGCAACAAAAGCACTTTGATGTGAATAAACAGGATGTGTTTGCAGACATGCTAACGTTAACGTGCTAACGTTTTCTGTATGAAACCAGACCAGGTTTCATCTTTCCCTGATAACACAGTGGATTCATGCTGGAGTCACTACAGTAGATACTGTACTGCAAGATTTTAGCATGAAACAAATACACTGTGAACATTTTACTGACATGTTTAGTATCAACATATATGTGACTTGTCAAATTCATAAGTAACCAACGTGTAAACACACTACACACATGTGCAGCACATGTTGCAAAAAAGACGTGAGGTATGAGCAGAGTGTGTAGTGTTTGTTTATAATCCTGATATACATCCTGATCATTCCACCCACTGAGCCTTTAATTTATACATTTATATTAAAGTACAGTATATTACGTAATAATTGCATTATATTAATCAGAATGCAGTATAATGGCAGTGGCTGAATCTACAGTAACTGCAGTAAACTTTCTTTTTATTCTGTGAGACTCACTCAGTCATGTCTGTTGTTCTCTGCTGTCGTAGGTTATTATGTTTTCCTTATGCTCAGCAGTTTTTGCCAGCGCTTCATTTCCCCTTTGTTTTCCTCTGTTCAGTCATTTCAAAATGCTCCACTAACACTTCCCTCCTCAGGCTGTTCGACCGGGAGCTGAGAGCTTATGAAGAAAAATACAATATAGACTATTATGCAAAGGAGTCCAAAATGTTGCATTCGCATCAGACAAAACTAAATAATATTATGGCGGTAAGATATGTGATAACAACCACTGACGCAACTGTGATGTTGCTTTTGTTTATTTAAAGGGCAGAGTGGAAGAAACTACCACTGAGCTACAGAAAAATGACTTGAAACACAGGGATCCAGAGGGCTTCTTCAAAGAGGGGGTAAAGGTGGAATGTGCAAAGTTGGAGAGCCAAATGGGAGGAACAGTTAAAATGCTGGGCCAACAGTCTGAAAAGCTGCTTTCACAGACGCAGTGGGAATGCACTCTGATGCTGTTTGATTCTGAGAGAGCACACAAAGCGTTCCAGGGTTGACACAGAGACTTCAGTGACGTGAGTTAGTGCTGGAGATGGAGAGGAGCTGACATAAGCTGTCTGAACTCAGCGTTAATGTGCGGCTGAATCTCCATCATCACGTTTTAGAAATCATGAAGAAATTCTTCAGATCTCTCTGAGGACACGCTTTGTTGTTTTATCTGTTGGAAAACACACAGTGCTCGGTCTGATGCACGTCTGAATGACAGGCAGAAACCCAACATGTGGAATATGTGTGACACTGTACAACAGAAGCTCCTCTTCATGCCTTTCAGTGTAAGAGCGTGTACCTCATTATTGGCGAGCTGGAACCACGGCTGTTTGCCGTAAGTGAAGATCTCCCACAGAATGACTCCGAAGCTCCACACATCACTCTCTGTGGTAAACTTCCTGTACATGATGCTCTCAGGGGGCATCCATCGGATTGGCAGCATGGTGTGACCTCCCACCTGAACACACACAGAGGACAAATAACCTTTAAACCCAAACATCTGTATGATGGATATGTTAGACATGATGCTTTGTGGTGAAACACCTAGCTGTGAAAGTCACCTCCACAATAATTAAGGGACACAAACGTCAAATTCATTCAGGTCAGGGCACTGACTGCTGCAGTTCCGAATGACAGTGAAGCAATGTTTAATAACAGCTGTAACACTCATGCAACTACAGCTAATATTACATAGGTATTATTGGCCATGGAATATCTGTCTGAAGGTACTTGAGATGTCACAGTAGATGATGGTTTAGATGTGATGAATGAATAACGTGGGTTGGGCGTAAAGACAGCTACTTATGGAGGACACACTGCTGAGTCTGTTTCTCTTCATCAACAGCTCTAAACGCTCCAGGCTGATCACCTCAGGCAAGTTTGAGTGTGTTGTGTCCTCCATTCTCCATCTCTTGGCCCAGGTCTTTACCTGCTTTAGTTTATATTTGTTGTGTGTCACATACAACACACAGAAAATACACAGAAAACCAGGGTAAAGTTGCAGCAGTATGGATCGTTTGTGGGATTACTGTAAGGCTGCAACCAACAATTATTTTGTCAATTAGCTTCATAATTATCTAATTGATTAAATGAATTAATTGATTCAGGGTATAATGTAATTTTTTTTTTACATTTTAAATGTGCTTTGTCTGACCCACATATTTGTATTTGAGAAGATTTTTTTCCCTTAAAGTCTTAAGTGATTAAATTCATGCGTTCACCACGAGGATGGATGATACAAATGAAAAAATCTTGAGTTGTATTTCCTGGTTATGTTGATTCTATACAGAACATAATCTCAGCCAGTTCACATTCATTGCAAAAGGAAAGCACTGTTGATATCTCATTAGCTCATCAGCTTAGCTTCTGTCTCATCAGACAACAATTGTCATAGTCCAGCAAAATGCCAAGCTAACAGCTAACCGCTATTATTAAGGTTACTTACAGTACTGTATAAAGTGAAAGGTTTACCAGTGAAGTTTGAAAAGCTTTGTCTTCTGACTGATACCTGCAAATAACTAACACATGCACATCTCATTAGAAATATATTATAGTATTATATCACAGTAAAATATAGTATATAATGATAATAATGCTCTTATAAAAATTCAGTGCATCTGACTGAGCTATGACATTTATCAGGCCAGTCACTATCTGTGGACTGTGTCACTGGGTGGATTTTTCCTTTAATCACACAAGACTAATGGTGAGGATATGAGAAGACGTACAACGCAGAGTGTCTCCTCTATTATAAGACAGCGGGTAGAAGAGACAGTGAGTGAATCATTATTCATCTGCGCTCGCCTGCTCTCTCACTGCCGTGAAATCGGAGAGCAGCTTGACTAATTTAGTCAAATATGTGGCTCCTAGTCAGGACTCACATAATGAATGACCTCCAGTGTGTTGCACTCTTCCTCTTCCTGTACTGCTTAATTCCCAATGACCTGTCCTTCCTCCTGTCCCGCCTTCCTTTCGCAATTTCTCCATCATGAATTCGTTATTTCTTCAGTATTCAATAAGCACTAATAATAAAACTTTAACTGCTAATGAGAAATCATTAGAATAAGTGAGCTGTCCCAGCCTGTGCTCTGTCTAACACAAGCTGTACTGAATGTGACGTCCAAAGAAAGCTGCCATACAGATGGACCTTGAACATTCATTCAAAAATGTGAATGGAATTAAATGGATATTCATTTCACTCAGAGATAGAAATAGATAGCTCATTCATTTAGAGCTCAGTGGCACCTGAGATAAATCCTCAGCACACACACAACACCAAACTTTATTAGGGTGATTGATGAGTGGCAGCATAATGCACTTAATACAAACTTCAACTCACCTCACACAAGCCCATAAATCTGAAATTTGATTGAACTTACTCATTTGCATGGACTCACAGTGACAATACTGTCCTCCAATAGTGACAGGCGGTCTGGGAGAGGTGTTGTTAATTTGTGTAAACTTTAATATTACTCTGATCATTCAGCTAATTCTGGGTAATGAGGTCTTTTAATGTGATGACTGCATTTACCTCTGATTTGTTTTGGCTTAATGAACAGTCGTTCTAACCTGGGTCAGTGTCCTGCAAAGCATCTGATACGATTCCTCAGAACAGAATCACAGTTGTCTAATGATAACAATAATAATAATTATTATCATTATTAACTCAGAAAGGCCTTTATTCTTAAAACAAAAAATCTGGATATTTCAGCCTCGGCCGCTTTGATTTTAACAATTCTTCTTCTGAAAATCAGTTTCTTGTGAGTCTCCCAACTTTTTGAACGTGCCATTCTAAATCACTGGATTACCCATTGAACTGATTAGATGTTTAGTGTATGAGATGTATATCGTCTCTCACAAAACAACAGTAAGAAGACAGACAGGTAATTAAAGAGGCAGAGAGAGCAAACAGTTACACTGAGCCTGGTAATGTACATATGGCTGAACTGCAATCTGCTCGCTGTGAGCTGCAGACTGAGTTCTGTCTGACTGCAGGCAAACAGTCTGCACAGGGAGGAGAGAAACAGCAGGAAAATGATCTCCTCTGACAGTCTGGCTGTCAGAGCCTGAATTGGAGAGAGCGGCTGCATGTTAATCAGCCAGTTGCTCTGTCCTCTCAGACGAAGTACAGCTGAGGGAATATGTGTTGCCTGTGAAGCATCTGGAAAGGACGTTTTTGGCTCAACTGCCAATAGATGAACTGAACCGAAAAAAAAAAAAAAAAGAATGATTTAACTGAGTCATGTGAAATAAACAGAGTGTGGACAGTGGTTGGATGGGTCAACAAAACAACCTCAACACAGGAGACCCTAAGGTTTCAAGTCATTTTAACCCAAACCAAGATGTTTCTTGAACCTTAAACTGTGATGAATATTTTGGATGATGCCACATTACTGCAGTGGCATCACTCACGTATATGTTGCAGGGTTTTTCCTTTTTTTTTTTTTTTTTTAGGTGCTTTTGACCATCATGTCCTGGAGGTATGTGTATAACAGGTCACCTGTGCTAATATCAGCTGCTCCAACAACAACACTAAAATTCAAAGGACTCTGCTCCATCAAAGCACTTTAACTCATCACTGAAGACGAGCAGCCCTACACAGCCAATGGTGCCAGTGAGCTCAGTGTGGTGAGGACAGCTGCCTGTGTGCTGCAGCTGTGGTTCCACTTTTACAATTTTAGAAGAGAACCTAGCAGCTGCCTGGGTTGGATTACTACTCTGCAATTTCACATTTTGAAAAAGCTTGCTGTTCTTACCCTGTAATAATCTGTGCTGTAAATGTCTCTGGACATGCCAAAGTCTCCAATTTTGACCAGGAGACCATTCCCCACCAGGCAGTTCCTGGTTGCCAAATCGCGGTGCACAAAGTGTTGAGACGCCAAGTAGATCATCCCTGCTGCGATCTGACTCGCTATGTGAAGCATCTGGGACAGACCCAGCTCTCCGTTGGTTTGCAGAGGTTGTCCATCCACCAGGATCATGGCGTCTGGCCCGTGGGCTCTGAGGAGGAAGTTACAGTCAGTTAGAAGCACAGGAAACATGTCGTAGTCCAATAAGACATTAACATTACACATACCACCAGTTTCATGATGTACTTCTTTCAGTCATCAGATACTGATTTCAGTTAGTTTCAGAACAATATGAAAATCATCTTGTAAACGCTGTAAACAACAGGATTGGTATCTCATTATTTGATTTTTCTGTCACAGTGTGGTAATGAGAGGAGGAGGCACAAACAATACTTTAATGCAATAACAAAAAGTGCATTAAGCAGCTGACCATTCTGTACTTGTAAGGCCGAGGAATTTAGAGAAACAGGCCCTGCATCTAAATGCACATGCACAGGAATGTCACGATGCCAACATGTTTTCAACATCTTGCAGTTTGACTTTCACTGAAATTAAACAGAAGCTGCTTTCAAAGTGGGGAATCACAGTAAAACAGTTCTGAGGAGGTGCTTTGTCTGGCCTTCATGTAAAACGGTTGGAAAAAGGTTTCCTGCGAGCTGCAGCACCAGACTATGGAGAGAAAGAAAACTGGCTGTTGGTGAAAGGGAGTTCATTTCATCAGTGTGTGATACGGATTCGGCTGTGGCCACATCACACGCTGCTTTATTTAATGCTGAGTATAGTAAAAAACTTGATTCTCGTGTCTATGTGGCTATATATATATGGCTATAATAAAATATTCTAAACTCAAGGATCATTCATACCAGTTCAACTCTTTAGACTTCTGGGAATTGAACTTGCACATCTCCTTTAATGGATCAAAAATAAAGAAGTGTTATCAAATAGGTCTGTTGGTGTTATGAGATTATGTTAAGGAGGCAGTATTAATCCATTAACTGGTATCGTCCTGAACTGTCCATTATCAGACAGGATCCAAGAGTTAAAACATGCAAACCCTGTGTGTGAGACAGAGAGGTGTGTGTCCTTTCAGCTTCACTGAGTTTTAAGTCTCTAATGGAGGTGGTTCAGCAAGACAGCTCAATGTGAGTGTGTGTGTGTGTGTGAGTGTGTGTGAGTGTGTGTGTGTGTGTGTGTGTGAGTGTGTGTGTGTGTGTGTGTGTGTGTGTGTGTGTGTGTGTGTGTGTGTGTGTGTGTGTGTGTGTGTGTGTGTGTGTGTGTGTGTGTGTGTGTGTGTGTGTGTGTGTGTGTGTGTGTGTGTGTGTGTGTGTGTGTGTGTGTGTGTGTGTGTGTGTGTGTGTGTGTGTGTGTGTGTGTGTGTGTGTGTGTGTGTGTGTGTGTGTGTGTGTGTGTGTGTGTGTGTGTGTGTGTGTGTGTGTGTGTGTGTGTGTGTGTGTGTGTGTGTGTGTGTGTGTGTGTGTGTGTGTGTGTGTGTGTGTGTGTGTGTGTGTGTGTGTGTGTGTGTGTGTGTGTGTGTGTGTGTGTGTGTGTGTGTGTGTGTGTGTGTGTGTGTGTGTGTGTGTGTGTGTGTGTGTGTGTGTGTGTGTGTGTGTGTGTGTGTGTGTGTGTGTGTGTGTGTGTGTGTGTGTGTGTGTGTGTGTGTGTGTGTGTGTGTGTGTGTGTGTGTGTGTGTGTGTGTGTGTGTGTGTGTGTGTGTGTGTGTGTGTGTGTGTGTGTGTGTGTGTGTGTGTGTGTGTGTGTGTGTGTGTGTGTGTGTGTGTGTGTGTGTGTGTGTGTGTGTGTGTGTGTGTGTGTGTGTGTGTGTGTGTGAGTGTGTGTGTGTGTGTGTGTGTGTGTGTGTGTGTGTGTGTGTGTGAGTGTGTGAGTGTGTGTGTGTGTGTGTGTGTGTGTGAGTGTGTGTGTGGAGGGCAGCGGGTGCTGGCTAAATTAGCAGTGTGTCCAGCACTTTAATGGAAACAATTACTGAGCTGAAATTAGCATCCAATGCACAGAGAGACTGACTGAAACACTGTCCCATACAAGAACACACACACACACACAGTCATACGTAAGCACTGGCAGACTTCACTTCCTGGCGGCGGACAAAGTACCAATGTTCTATTCTGTAGGGCAAAGCATCCTGGGAGCAAATAACATCTAATCACAGCAGACATAATGCAGCTCATTAGCTTACCGACTGCAAGTTACAATTTAGGCATTCAGCCTGTGTTCTGATCCACAGATGCTGGCAGCGAGTGAGCAGGTCGGGCTGCAGAGTGCGACTCAGCAGAGTAAAAGCCTGTCTCAGGTAATGGCTTCCACATTCACAGCTTGTATATGGTGAAGTGCTTGTATGTTCATTCATGCATTCTTTGTATTTGGGAAAAGCTCTGGAGCATAATTTTAACCCAGTGCATTCAGGAGTGGGACTTATTTACAGTAATCCATTATAGTTAATGTTTTTAATAAGTATTAACTGATGTTTTAATATAACAGCACATCTCCTGGTGACGTTTACTGAATCCAGTTTGTCTCTGAATTCACCTTTGTGCTCATGTTTGCTTCTCAGTGTCTCACACATTCAGTTGTGTGAGAAGTCAACTGGTTTGTTGTGCAACTTCCCGCTTACCCTGTTTCTGCCAACCCACCCGTGGCTGATCCAGTCGCTTGCACCTTTGTTTCACGTCTTCCAGCAGAGAGGGTGCTAGCAGCGCCGGCAGTCCGGTGTGTAAGCTGAATGAGTCTCCTCATTCTGAGCCACAGCACGGCACCGAGCACAGTGGGTGTAATGTCTCTGCTCATTCTCTGTTTGTCTAGCTGTCTACAGCTTTGTTCTCTCAGGCAGTCTCATTTATCAATCAGAGAGACAGGCTGCCCTGCACTGAGGCAAGACACGAACAGACACACACCGAAGGGTCGACCAGACGCACACCACATCTCCAAACTGCTTGTTGTGCAATTGTAACAAAGCAATTTCCCTGCAGGGATCATTAAAGTTATTCTGATTCTGATTGGGGCGGCACGGTGACGCAGTGGTTAGCACTGTCGCCTCACAGCAAGAGGGCTCCAGGTTCGAACCCGGGTCTGAACCAGCCCAGGGTGAACCCCACCTCTCACCCACAGTCAGCTGGCTCCAGCTCCGCCGCCACCCTGATGGATGATTCTGATATTTTTTTAATTTAATCTTTTTCATGTTGTGTGGGTATATTGTGAGTTTTTAAACAAACTAGTACACTGGATACTAGTAAACTTGATAGAACTAGATACTAGATACCTTTTTTAATCAACTTGCCAACATACAGTTAATATAATAATATAATAAATATAAATGTAGAATTTTAGGAATTTATCATTTTTGTTACATGTAAATACTGAAAGATGAAGCTCAGTGAATAAAGGGTCAGTAAAATGCTGCTGAAGCTAAAGCTTCATCTCCTGTGCATCATGAAAATAATCCACAGTTTTCTCGGAAATCAGTTCAAACAGCCCGGAGCTGCTTTTAGTAACAGGTGTGATGGAGAAATAACGAGGAAATTCTACAGTGTCGCACAATTTTAAAAATGGCTAAACTAACAATTTAAGCATGAAGACGTGTGAACACTCAAAAGCTACTAAGATGTTATTTTCATACTGTTAATGTGTGTGTGCAGTCGGCCAGGTCAGCCACACAACGACAATAAAGCTCAAGCACTACAACATAATGCTAAGCTAACGCATTAGACATTTTGGCATTTCTCATGTGCAGGTGTAAAGTCTGATATAACAGTGGTACCAGAGGACAGGTCAGGACACAGGTCAGGATACAGGTCCACAGCAAATAAGTTTGTGTCCTTTAGTTTTTTAGGAACACACCAAACTTACCAAACCATTGGTGAAGAGGAAGAACGATGCTTCTACAGCGAGACATTTTCATCACATCAATCACTCTGTAACAACCTAAACCTGGTCTGTACTGTAAGACCCAACACTGATGGTGTTTCTACTTAAGGCTGACTGTATTTCGCTCCCAGTGTCAGACTGTCACTCTGTCAGAAAGGCTCCATTCATCAATCACTGCAAAACACACTGGTATGGCACATGACACGGCTCTAACAAGCCTCTCACAGCGAGGCACACTGACCGCAGGAACAATATCTAACATGCAGCCCACTTCATAACTTTATAAAAGGCGGCCCACTAAAAAGATTGTTCATAAACAGCGTGGTACGACCTGTAGAGAAGGGAACTGGGGGTGTAAAGGAAGAAGGAGTGGTACTTAACAACCAGATGGTTGTAGTCCGGTGACAAGGTTCAAAATGAGACATCAGCCTGCAGTAGCTCACAGAGACAGGCTCATTCATCACTCAGTGTCTACAAGCTAACACGCCGCTCTCTGCCACACACACGTCGGGCAGATCAGTCTCTGTAGTCTTTGTCTTATTCATGTGCTAATGAGAGAAAGGTAACATGGACATATTTCTCAGGGTTTGGTACCCTGACGTACCAAAACTCCTCCTCTGACATTCCAAAGCAAAAGCAAGTCACAGGAAGACGGGTCAAAAAGTCAACACACACAAATGAGGTGTGAGGACGCACAGAACTAGGATTGAGACAGTCTTGAAAAGCACATGTATCCAAATACTAAATAAAGTACTGTTGAACATGTGTGTTTGACTCTACACTGGACGTCTTGCTCAGTATATACAGAAGTTAAATTTATCTCCCTCTCAACCATCTGCAGCATTCCTGTAATTCTGATCCAGTGATGTGACGTTCGAACGTAACACCAGTGGTGAGAACATTTTTCATACCCTGAAGTATTGGACTGTTCAGTACAGTTTGGAGGTTTTCCAGTCTGCAGTCACACATTTCAGAGGGGAATGTTGAACTACCCATTTTACTGACATGTACAATAAAGATGCTGTTACTGTGCCTTAAAGATCCAGGTTTTACTTAAAAATATGATAATATGGATGTTAATAGGGATTGTTACATATTACATACCAGTCTAAGTAGGTAATAGAGGTTTCACTGCAAGTCTTCCACCATATCACTGACAGGGTGTCTGAATTAGTGCCTCCACTTCTGAAACTAATAAACACATTTTGTAGTTAATTTTTTTGCACTTTCCTTAAAATGCATGAAGGAATTTTATTTATCCGTGGATATGTTTGCATTGTGGTAATACTGCTTTTTCACTTAAGGTACAATTATCTCAGCCCCTCTTTTTGGAAGTCACACTGAGTGGAAACACACCTGAAATGTCACTAATGATAACACACAACACCAAAGCAGTGAACTGTGATGGATCTTTAAAACACAGTCAGGTCTCTGTGATCTCACTGTGTTTCCAGATATCAGCAATAACTTTACTGAGAGTGTGACTGAAACCTGTGGAGCTGATGGCCAGGGCTGCCTCAGCTACGGCAAATTCCCAACATCTACGAACGACCTGCAAAATATATTACTTAGTGTTTCTGGATCTCTGGTATGCTTTAAGTTTAAGAATATCCCAGATGAATATCCAGATGAAGAGAAGTCCAAAGCTTGTGCTAAGGAACTGGAATCCATCATTGTTGTCACTCACATCAGATCTACGCGCCTCCTCCTCTACCACCTGTGGCTTTTCTGTCAAACTCACCTGAGAAACTTATTGAGATCTCCGTGCTTCATGTACTCAAAGACCATGATGAGAGGGTCTCCGTCCACACACACTCCGTAGAACTTCACTATGTGCTCGTGCTGGAGGTTGGTCAGCAACTCAGCCTCACGCTGGAAATCCTTCCTGGCTGCAAGAGTGGGGTCCTTCAGAGTCTGGAGAGAGGGAGCGAGAGAAAGATTACAAATTGTGGCTGGATCAGGTCTTCCACTTTAGTAGCCATGGAGACAGTTGTCCTCCCTGTCCCTGCAGTGGCCATGGAAACATCCCTCCCTCCTGCATCTGTCCTATTCTTCTATTGCTCTCCTCTCACTTGGAAACACCACTACAGTTTGCTCCAGCAAACAGCGTTTGCTGTAAAACAGGATACAGATGGTTGTAGCACTAATGGCTGCAGTTTAGTGTGGGTCAAAGGAGAAGAACAGCCTGAAGGACGGCAAATCACAAAGACAGAAGAAACACACACATACATCTAATATTGTTTCTGAAGTGTGAATTTACCTCTTTGGTTCTCACTGTGTTGAAGTGTCATCTCTTTTCTTGAACACATTTTACTGATACAGCAGTAAAAACAGCTGTTCTTTATCAGTGAACCCCTCAGTTTAGTGGCTCTTCTCCTGACCTTGTAGGCAAGAGGATGGTCTCTGTTCTGGGACACAAAAGGAAGTGCTGCTGCTGGACTATGTGGAAACGGGTCACAGACAGCCAGCACAGATTTGGTGTGGGAAGTGTCCTCCCATCAGGACAAGACCAGGTTCCCAGCCCCCATCCGACAAAGTTGATTTGAACTCAGCCAACAATTTTTTTGGAAATAAGGGACCTGCATGCTCCTTGACCGCTCGGCTTTATTGTAGGCTGAAAAGTACCTGTGCTAAGTTTCCTAAAACTGATTCCTTCTACTTCGGGCCACAAACTGCCAATCACGGTCAGATATATCTGATCCCTGATGAGTTCACCCACTGAATACTCTGTGTGGGTGAGGGTGCAGCGAGAGTCTGACGTCTCAGTCTGGAAAAACATTAAAATGATTTATTGTTTCTTACAAAACTGCTTCAGGTGCTGCGTCTGTCTGTCTGAGTGCAGAGAGTCCAGTGTACAGACTGGCACCAGCAGAGGGAAAACCCTACATCTAAACAACACTATATGTGTATTTGTGTAAAACAAACACATTTTTCTCATGTTGCCTTGTTTTCCTTCAGTTTCTCTTGTATCCTTCTCCACTTGTATCCTTACCCTCCATTATCCCCACAACTCTCCTTAACACTACAGTAAGTTCTGCCTTCTGTCCAAACACAAAAAGGTTGTCGAGGGTCGGAGCTGAGTTTCAACAACATCCATTCATGACACAGACATGATGAACAATCTGACAGAGGAAAGCACACAGCATATTCTCCCTCAGTGAATGGCAGTAATGGGCTGAAATGCTCCAATTACTGTTAACAGATTAATGGCAGTACTGCTGCCATGGTTACCTTCTTGTTTATCGCTCTCTCCCCTTGCTCCTGTGATGAGATGAACTTCATATTCTGAGCTGCTCTGTGTTGTATAATGTATTTTCACAATGGTAATGGCTTAGTCCCTATTCTGTTAGCATCAGCTGACATGCCACTGGCACTATACATCTTACTGACAGTTTTTATGAATGAAAACGGAAGTTTAAAAAAAAAAGAGAAAGAGATGCGCTGAACTGTTCGGTTAAAAAATATACTGCTTGTATGAGACCAACAAAAAAGTACATATTCATGCATTTTGTCCTCATATTGTTCTTTTTGAGACGGCTATAGTTTGAGATTTTCCCATCATGCTGTGGGTGAGATAGATAGTGTGAATGCTGCCCATTTAGCCTCTTCTTCTTCCTGAAGCTCATGCTGCATTAGTTAGTAGCAGAGGAAGATAACAGGAGAAGAGCTAAAGCTTCAAAATGCTGTGAAAACAAACAACATATACCATCGATACCTCAGAGTGTTTATACACTGGAAATAAGTTTTAGTTACACACACACACACACTCACACACAAACACACACACACACTCACACACAAACACACACACACACACACACACACCTGTGATTATGTGACTCAGCAGAAGTCTATACATGAAAACATTCTTGATAAAAACTGATCCTGACAGATACAGTGTGTTTGTGTGTGTGTGTTTGTGTGTGTGTGTGTGCGTGTCTGTGTGTGTATGTGAGTGCGTGTGTGTGTGTGTGTGTGTGTGTGTGTGTATGTGTGCGTGTCTGTGTGAGCACATCGACAGTATCTGGAAATTCAGCCAGCTGACGGGACGTGTGTGTTCCAGCCAGCATCCACAGTCAGCTGCATCTCAGAGAGAAATGCTGACAAGCTGTTTGAGCACTCACACACAGACCGACACACAAACGCACACAGCAGCTGTGTGTTCTCCACAGTTACAAAATGATTGTGTACTAATGTTTCTTCATTCCATCAACACAGTTTCTCCTGGTTCTCTGTGTGACCACTAAATGAGCCACTGATCAGCTGATATTTCCGAGCACCCGCAGACACAAATTTTTTTTTTTCTAAATGCAGAAGTGTGTATGTTGGGTTAAAGCCTAACTCTCAGGGTGGTCCTGCCTCCTTCCTGTTTGGCAGTGGGATAATTTCATTGTAAAAAAGACAGAAGGACGTTCGTTGAGCACATAAATAACTGACTGTCCCTACCATGACCTCACCAATGGCGTGCCAGGGACTCTGCTGTGTCTGCTGCACATGCTAAAGCCACAGGCTTTGACCTCACCTGTCTTTGCTCTGCACCTTCATACAGAAGAAAAAAGTCTCGGCACTAAGGTGAAATATCAAAGACCCCTTTCATTTCTCATGTCTCTTTCAGTATGATGAAAATCCTCTGTAACTCACACTTATTCTGTGTGAGAGAATATGTGTGCTGTACACCCAGTCTTCCAAGTGACCTTGCTTTTTAAGTTGTCTTCCAAACACTCATTAACCTATATTGAGGACTAGAAATCTAAATTCACGACCTAACACATACAATCAAAGTCTGAAACCTCTGCTCCAGTATCTGTGGAGACAGTGTGGAGTGTGCAGATGCACACTCACATTGAATATGGTTCAGAGTGACACATGATGTATGCAGAGACATTTGCAGAACAAATGCTCCACAGAGAAAATATCAGGGTCTGAAAACCGTCTACGCAGTATATGATGTAAAACCTCAGAGTAAAGCTTAGAATGGATCATGAAGCGGACACATGCTGCAGACAGAGAACTGACTGACACACTGACCCGCAGCAGACGGGTGTTAGTCTGAGGACATGCAGGGACATACAGGATCCTGTGCCCTTTACTGTTATTATGTTATTTCTGCCATCCCTACAATAAGCCTATCTGAGACACACACACACACACACACACACTGCCTGTAGCTCTTACCTTTACAGCTACCAGCATCTTGTCCTTGGTGGGACTCAAGTTGTAACATTCAGCCAGGAAGACCTTGCCGAAAGCTCCCTCTCCAAGCTCCCTCTTCAGAATAATGTCCCGCCGTTTAATATGCTGAACATCTGCAGGAGACAGAGGGACTGAGTCAACATCCACACAGCCTCTTAAAAAGCTTCCCTTCACGATGCTGATGCTCTCAAACTGTCCGCCTGCAGTTTGGTGGAGCGTCTGAAAGTCATTATCCAAAAGGTGATTCTTCATCTGTTCACTGCAGACTCACAAGTTCTCAACACATTTCACAACAGGAACATTCAAATACAGACTCTGCTATTTACAAAAATAAAAGACCTATTTCTGCAACTGACTGTGTTTTTAACTCTTTCTGGTTTAAAGTGTAAATGTTAGTGTGACACTGTGATCTCATTCTTGAACTGTCTGCCGCACACAAGTTTACACCCGGCTGAGGATCTCACAGGAGCAGCACCTCAATCATATTAGCATGTTGCATATCAAAGAGTGTATTTACCTAACTGTTCCACCGTGTGTGTGTGTGTGTGTGTGTGATTGGAGGGAACTCATCTGATTATATCTGCTCCAGTGTGTGTGTGTCACTGCTGACAGGGGACTGCCCCGTCTCTCTCAGTGTTAACGACAGCATTAACCCTGGCTATTTGTATCAGAATTAATTAACCTGCATGGCACACACATATAACCACACTCTGTATACCTGTGTGTCTAATGGGTGTGTGTGCTTAACTCTGAACTATAAGAATATCGTCAGATGCACACCGTCTGGTATATGGTTGATTTACCTTCAGTGTGCATGAACTGTGTATTCATTATGTCCCCATGACAACCAACACCACTCAGATATTTTACAGTGTCTTGATGTTTATGCAAACAAAGTAACAGCAAGAATTTCACAGTAACGAGGTCATGCCTCTGAACTTATCTACCTAACATTCACCTCAACATTTTGACATTAATAAGTGGGGTGGACCAGCAGTGGTTTAGCTTTCACCAGTGGAAACAACATGTTGTGAAATGTTTACAGAGATCTGTAAAACTATTTTGACATGCAGTCAGTAAAAACAGTAAAAACGTTTCACTAGGAAAAATACTGAGCACAGAAATCTAAAACTGTATTCACACATGTTGAAAAAGGATCCGGGTTAGTGCAAATGTAATTACACACAGCAGCTATTCATTAGATACCTACATTCTGCTTTCTGACTGGTACAAATTAATTTTCTGATATCTAAAATTTAACTAGTTATAAAAGGAACTGTCAAAACCTTAAATATAATTGTTACTAGTAGGAATATAATTTTCTGAAACAGTTTCTGAGATGTAATACTAGACACTGGAAATTCTCACTAGTTGTAATTCTGGTATATAAGTGATTTAATATGGACTGGTCAGAACTGAGACGTCAGCTTTTAGACGTCTAGAATTATATTGATGAAATCTGGAACGGAAGAACAATTGCCAGTATGAACAGACATCAACACACAAATGCCACAAATAAGAACTAAATTGTTGATATGGACATTTGACATTTCCACCAGCGAAACCCTTTGGTGTGAATGTTTAGGTGGATGGATTTGCTGATCGTAGCACTGCAGCATGTTACTGCTTCCAAACTCAAACATGTTCCAAACCTCAGGAGTACCCTCCATCTTTTTAACCCAGTTATAAGGAGACCTCTATCACCGTGACCCCCACCCACAGGCTGCAGACCCACCGGCCTCTTCATCACTGCGTCACCTCAGCAGCAGACCACCGGTTTGGCTTTCTGACATGACCTTCCCTGCTGCCACCTCTGGTCAGGCTCATGGATGACCACCATCTGTTAAGTCCATCTACTGCACATAGTGCGACAGTGCCACAGGATCCCTGCACAAACACATCTGACAGCTTCATAAAGACAAAAGAACATTTCGACAGCGCTGATGGATCCTCTCTGGATGATTGTGCCTTTGTTGCCTTGTTGAAAAGCTATTGTGTTTCATTATCCGGTCGACTGCCTTTCTGTAGGTCACCTTTTCATTATGACTGGAAATGTGACCTTCATGACTGATCAAATGGCTTCTGATGCGCTCTCTAACCACAGCCTGTCTGCTGTTTTTGGGCCTGTGATTCAAAGTGAGAGAGGACCATTTTCTTTTTTCTTTAACAGTATATGATTGGCATTTTTGCCCTCATTGCAGAGTTATTAGTGAACACGGTGGAACATCTGTGGGAGGCACAAGGTGGTTTGACAGGCAACAAAGGTCCATTGTCAGATTCAGACCACAGCTGTTACCACCTGGTCACCAAAATACTCCAAAAGGTACTTTTCTAATCTGTTCCCCAAGACCCCACCCTCCATGTTGTTCCTGCATCAACAGCAGCACCTCAGCATGCACTGGCAACAACCAGCGCTGGTCCAGCTCCACACATCTCCCATCATCCATCACACTCAGTCGTGGCTCCTGCTCCTGCAGGGTGTCGGCAACAGCTGCAGCAGAGAAGTTAAAGGTCTGCACAGCAGCAGAGCAGAGGAGAAGCTGAGTGACTGTCAGCCCCACCCACGCACACAGCGGTCTGTGGAACGTCCCACTCCGTGTCTGACAGGTGCCGCTGCTGAATCATCAGTGACTCTTCGTAGCCCACGGCATTTATTTTAATCAATCACAGCCCCAAACCCTCCAGCCTCTGTCTCTGTGACAGGCAGGCACACATTTATCCTCGTGATGGTTTTCATGCGTTGAAGCTCAGTAGCTAAACAGAGCTGTACGATGCACCCTGAGAATTCTAAGACCAATATCTATATTTCTGACATGTGATGTGTCATCCTGGCTGACCATGTGAATGCTGGTGCTTTGTACAGGTTTCAATATGTCAAACTGAGCCAACAGTAACTCCCTTTGGCCCTGTCATAGCAAATAGTTGATGTTTACATGTGTAACACCTCGTAGACATG
>CM028902.1:25274079-25311579 GCA_016801885.1 Toxotes chatareus | reverse complement strand
AGAGGGAACAGTGGGAAGAAGAGTTATGACCTTAGTTTGGGACTGAGAGTTCACCAGCATCATCAGTCAGCAAACCAGCATTTAACCAGTTAATCAGCTGGTTAGCCAGTCAACTACATAACAAGACTCTCAGTCACTCACCTGAACAAACATGACCATATTTAGAACCAGATATCTGTATCATTAAACATTAAATTAAAAAGTTGAATCAGAATCCAGCACAAGTAAAGAACTACATCCAGACTTAATCATCTGAAACTCATTATTATAGAATTTTGCCCTTTTAAAAACAAAATCTCAGTTAAAATGATTTTAACAGTTTCTGTTTGGGGACTTGTGGACATATTATTCAGTTTTGGTTCAAGTATGAAAAATGCAGATGAATCTGAAGATATATTTGATTTTCTGCCTATGCTAAAGGTTACAGCTCCGCTATTGACCGGTCTATAAACTCCCTGTCTTGTTGCTTTCGCTGTCCTCCGACCTGAACAATCATTTGCCCCACGCTCTGATACAACCCACAGAAATGAACATCATCACCTCTGTCAAAGTCCTGTGTAATTGGTGGAGCCTGAGAAAACCTGCAGCCAATGCTCAGATTGCAAAAATAGCTTCCACCACAACCCACCAAAATAATTTGATTTATGTTTGATATTTTTATACAGATACAACAAGTGCGTTACAGAATTGTGTTTTTCTCTGACTACTAGTACAACAGAATGTAGGATAGCCAGTTCCATCATGTGTATATGATGGCTGTGTGGCTTAGGACTGTCCTTTGGAAAAATTAAATATAATAAATATATACAAATATCAAAAATAAACATTAATGATGATTTGAGGATTTAGAACATGTTAAAATCATTAATATTCCAGCACTGCACAAACCACAAAACCAAAGTAAGACACTTTGATGAAAATGTGGATTTGGATTCCCCAGCAGCACCCGCAGCAGGTCAGGAGCAGCACCACGGAGAGGAGGCTTATAAAGCATAGCATGGAGTCTACTTTGTAGTCCATGTAGTGCAGTCCACTGGGAGCTGGACTCACAGCAGGCGGGCGAACAGTGTGGACAGGCTGCCAATCCATCACAGAGCTCACAGAAACAAGCACGCTTTCCTCTACAGCTGGAGGGACTTTACCCTGAAGCCTCACACCAGGTACTGTGGGAACATGTTAACTCCACAGGAAGGAGCTGGGTGTGCTGACCTGCTCCCAGGTCCACGTTAGGTGCGTGGGTATTTTGGTCCTGAAGCATCTCAAGCATCTCATTCTTGCTGTGTTTTTGTTGTACATCAGTTCCAGCTCAGGTCTGGAGCAGCTCTTGTACACAGGGACTCTCAGTGAGCAGGTCTGGGTCAGCGTTTGTTGAGTGTTGATGGACACGTTGGCTGCTGCAGGGATCGAACCTGTGACCTTTGTCAGTTACTGGACGCCCTTTGTTAATACTGAAGTCATGTGTCAGACAAGCTGACATGTAGGCTGAAGGGTCAGCTGATAATGGACAGAGACACAGAGTGACTGATACAGGGACGAGGGAATAATGGAGAATGTGAGGAAAAGAGAGGACAGAAGGATAAATGGTGTCAGGAAATGTGAGGCAGGTCAAAGGTCAAAGGGCAGAGGTGGACTGGGCAGATAGACTGAGGAACTGGGGAGAAAGCATAGTGCTCTCTGACAGCCGCGAGGCGTGTGGCTGCTGTCCTACTTTACGGTTTGTTATTGGATATTTAGCCTGTCCCACCTCGGGTGATGGACCAGGCTCCGTCTCCTTCGAGCTGTTTTAGGTTTATGACTCCAGCATAGCAGGGCAGTGAGCATCTGAGTCAAATCCAGGTTCAGAACTCAGGGTAATAAATGCTGAAACTGAAGTGTGACAGAATCATTTACCTGGATACATCTGAAGATTTTTACATGTGAAAACACAGATAACAGGCAGCACACGGTTCAAATGTCCTGACATCTTCTGACATTCTTCACCATCATAATAAAAAAAAGCATATCTTCACTTGAATGCACCATTAGGGTCTGATTTCTGAACAATAGCTGGATATAATCACTGCTGAAACACAAAGCCAAGCTTCTGCAATCATTCAGTTGCTTGGTGGTTGAATGAAAATGACACAGTGTGTAACTGTGCTGCAGTGATGCAGTAAACTCCTGCATGTAATTGTCTGTACCCAATTACATGCTGCCTTCCTGGAACACAGAGACCCTGATGGTTGGTTGGAGCTACCAGGGAATCATGTGTAGAATAAAAAAAAAGTTCTTAGGTCTCAGAGATTTACGTTGTAGTTTATAACACGACCACCCCTCCACTTTCCTTAGAGCCCAATTCAATCACACTTTATTACTACAATAATCTAATAGACCTCCAGTATCAATATGTGCTTCTCACTGGCTCACAGAGCAGTCAGTCAGACTTTATTACCAACATAAACCATCAGGTCAGCTGTTAGCATTGCTCTGCTAACTTTGAGCACTGGCCAATGCACGATGCTTCTCTGTAAATCTTCTCCAGCCAAACTTAATGTCCTCACATCAGTACGCTTCACAAGGAAGGGACTGCACTGCTCTTCTTAATGCCACGGGGCTCGGGAAGGCATCATGCTGCATTCTGGGTATTTCATGGGTTAATCAGGAAACATGTGCATTAGGTTTGACTGAAAAATGTACAAAGAGTAGATGGAACAAACTAATGAAAGAGTTCAGAAAAGGCAAGAAAGAAGAGGTGAATAATGTTATCTGCTGAGCCACAGCTCAGGAGGAAGAGCAAGTCGTCCACCCATCAGAAGCTTGGTGGTTTGATCCTTGGCTCCTCTGGTCTTTCTGTGTATGTAAAGCTGCAGAGGTGCTTTTGTATAAATTAAGATAAATCAAGTAAAAATCCATGTTTACATCAGACTCCGGGGGGAGTGTCTATATGTGTGACTGAAACCATAAATCTCTTTACACAATATGAAAGGCAGTGAAGGCAGCACCAGCACAGCCATTATAAATGAAGCCGTTCCTTCAGAGCTGTATGATCACTGAGGCATCTCTCCTCCATCTCTCTCCTGTCACACTCTCAGCCCTTCATCATTGTCTGCCTGAAACCTGTGCATCACTCTGCTGACACACACGCACACACACAGATGTCACCACACCTTACCTGCAGTTTACCTGCTCTTTCTCTCTCCCTCCTGCTGCCCTCTCCTTCACTCTCTCACTCGCTCTCAGAGGATGTAAATCAGGCAGAGGACCGACTTCAAACATCCAGCACACAGCAACATTCACCTC
Source organism: Toxotes chatareus (assembly GCA_016801885.1). Lineage (NCBI taxonomy): Eukaryota > Metazoa > Chordata > Actinopteri > Toxotidae > Toxotes > Toxotes chatareus. The sequence continues at coordinate 25,308,300 of CM028902.1, read as the reverse complement.
ATGCTGCCAGTGTGTAATGTGTGCCCATCACTAATGTGCGGCATCTGGGCCTTTAGCATCTATAATACATAAACGTGTTGGATAAGCATGCTTGTGAAGACATGCAACATGCCTGACCTTTGGCTGACCTTAGCCTGGATCCAGCTCTGACCTAAAAGTCCTGCTGTCTGTGCACACGAGAGATCACAGCTACTTTCCATACTTCATGAAACCAAACTGCCTGATGTATCATGACTGTGTGTAATGAAAAAGCACTGTATGAACGTGTGAGTGAATGGGTGAATGTAGACTTCACACAGCCTGACCAGCTGATCTTCACAGAAACACGTGCTCCGTGCGCAGGGCAGACAGGGGGTGGTCCAGCCATGGAAGCCATGCACTTGAACATGTGCTTGAACGTATTTGACTGGCCGGTGCTTTGCTTTGCCAGAAAACCAGGACAAGGGCTGAAATGACTGAGGGGACTGTTTTTAACAAGCAGAGTTAATGTTGATCTGAACAAATCTAGCTAACGTTACTCTGTGTTCACAATCACAAAGGAACCATGTCCAGGACTTTGTCAAGCATGTAGAGAGTCATTTAAGCAAAGTTAATGGCAAGACCTCAAGGGCGTCTCCACAAAAGTTGTCACACATCAAGAAATTGGATAAGCAATTTGACTGGTGCACGACCAGCTGGCTGTAACTGAGAATGAAAAACAGCAGCTAACTGTTCGTGCCTGACAAAGACGTTATGTCTATCAACCTGTAACGCTTTCTGCAAACCTGGTCCACTGTCATTCCAGCTGTCCACATCACCACATCTGATCAGATCATTCCAGATCTGACTGCTCACCTGTTGCTAAACACTGCCTACACGATGTACCCTTGACCTTTGTGTCTGCAAGAGACAAGTTCAGAGGGTTGGCTGCTGTTCAGTCAAACTGCTGTGCTGCATTCACAGATGACACACCCAGAGTGAGACCCAGAGACCCCAGTGCTGCAGCCGCTGCTTTGCTTTGTTCAGCCCCACCACCGTCCCTGCATCCACCCGCAGCCTCCCACTTTAGTCTCCCTCTCTCTCTGAGTGCATGCTGCAGGGAGCGATGAGGTCAGAGCCAAATATGAACTACATGTACACTACTACACTGTGTGATGTGAAGAGAAATTCTGTTATGTGTCAAACTGTATTGCTTACATGTTTTTGTCCAGCAGGTTCTATTAATTATGATAAGATTTATAAAGATAAAACATTAGTATTTTCTATCCAGTTAAACCTGGATTATTGAATCCAGACAACTGCAAACTCCAAATTATCTCATACTCAGTCTTCTGTACTTTTTGCCTGCATGCTTTTATTTGAATTTCATTTATTAAATAACTGGACTTAATTTATTTCAAATGAAATTTATTATCATTCTAAACACAATCATTTCACACAACTTGATGAAGTTAAATTCTCTGACCTACTTTACCTTAGGAAAAGTAAGTAAACGAATCTAATGTGAATTTATGTTAATAAAATATTGTTACTGTATAAGTGGTTTCAATAAAATGAGCAGAAGCAAACTGATGTAAACTGAAGTGAAGAGGAGAGAAGGCAAAGAGTGCGTGAGGTCCCAGCAGAACCTCCTCTCCTCTTCTTATCTCCCAGCAGCGCAGCTTCAGACTCTGACACAGAGCAGCACAGATCCCAGAGCTCAGTGATAAATCCAGGCTGAGAGAGAGAGAGCGTGAGAGAAGGAGACAGAGCCCGGCGCAGAGATGGAGCACTTATGTGTTTCCATCCAAGTCTTTTTATATGAATCATGGTGTATTGAATTGGAAAGGCAGAATGGAAATGCCAGATTTTGATTTAATTTCCTTCATTCTGCCAAAAAGCCTTTTTTGCTTGACGGAGACAGGAACATGTTTTTGTTGATAAAGAAATAATGAGATAAATAGTGATAGAAAGGCATTAGTGGGACGAATAATGGCAAAGTAACAACAACAATTTATATATATACAGATAGATAGATAGATAGAGAGACATATAGAGACATATATATATATATATATCCATCCCTCTCTCCCTCTCCAGGCCAGGCTGCTAATGACAGAAAGTGCAGTGAATGTCTGATGAGTGAGAGTTTTAATTTTTCAGCACAGCATGGTTAATCGTTGTGTAATCTCAAGATGACACACTGAAATATTGATCTGAAGGTCTGGGAGCGAGAGACAGGAGGACTCTGCACACTGTTCACATACAGTACACACTCTGCTCTAAGTGCTGAAGGTTTCACACACTCACAGGTCATTGCATTATTTCTTATCTGTGAATTTGGCAAAGCTTCAGTGAAAGGTCACTGACAGATGAACGTCTGAAGGGTTCACAGACTTCATGTCCCATAAGTCCTGTATCTGTCGGTATAAAGGTAGTTTATACTTTAGGTGTTGCTATGTCAACCACCTCGACCTCCGCCGCATAAAAGGCACGCTCCGTCCTGCACTGCCACTGGACAGTAGCATGTCAGTAACATGAATCGTGTGAATCCTGCCATAAAAAATGACCGGTGCATCAATCATGAAATCAGAATGTTTTTGTAAGGCCATATTTGAACATACCCCTCGCTGGTTGTTTGCATCAGGTCTTTCAAAAGCTGCTTATTTCTTTAACAACTTGCGGACGTCTGTCAGTGGGATGGTAGAGACCTTCACTCCCTGTCCTTCTATGGTTTTAAGAGATCGTTAAAACTTTTGACTCCTGTAGTTTCAGAGCCTGAAACTTGGGTGCAGCTTATTAACCTTGAAAACCAAAGCTCTGAAGCAACTGTTTGAATTTTAATAACTCAAAAACTAGAGAAAGCCTGTAAGTACAGTGTTCACTTTTAGTCTTCACTTACAACCAGCAGCACCTGTGAACTTGTTAAGCAGCTGTGGTCAGGTAACCACATCAGGAGAGGAATGGCCACTGGGCTTTGTCCACGTCTTATCGCCAGAGAAGCTGTGAAGACTTACATCACTTCTCTTGTTGCTTTTCAACTGGAAACCAAAGAAACCAAAGAAAGCACAGTGTGGCACTGTATAGATATTTTCTCTGCTGTTGTCGACAGCTACAGGCACCTCTCGAGACCAACAGACTTATGTCATCGACCCAGAACACACACCACACGTGTATTAGTATGTATGTTGTCCATGATGTCCTCACTCTTTGATGTTCGGAATTATTGCGTTTTCTCTTTTGACATAATGAATACTTTAATTGTTTTCTAGTCGTCCTTGAGCATCTGGAGCATTTGGAGGATTTAAACAGCAATATTCTGCCACTTTCCCTGAATGCTTCCTGAATAAAGATGAACAGGCTGAGCCTCCAGTCAAAGAAAGGATGGAGGAAACTAAGACATTTAATTATAAAGACATAACAGTGCTTGTGTTTTTATTTCCTCCTGGTTTCTGGTCATTCTTTCTCTTTCTCTGTCTCTCACTGTAAAACTCATTTTGTTTTCTTGCTTTATTGCTTTCTATGAAAGTGAATAACCCTGTAATTGGTATTTCATACTTTGGAAGTATTTTCCTTTTTGTTTAGTGATGGTGACAGAGAGTGAATGAACCATGGAGAATGTTTCTGGCACCTCTCACTTCATGCTGAGAAAATGGTCCCATTTAGTTCTTTAATCCAATCTAGTTTCCACCAAAGGCTTTGGTAGTTATTTGTTGGTGTAAATAAACAGCATTGAGATTTATTTAGTTTTGAATCTGACTTACATGGACACTGCAGAGACGGATAGTGATCAATGACTGCAGGTTTGGGGGCAGGCGCTCAGTTTGGCTGGTAAATCAAAAAGTTACTGGCACTGACCTGTGGCATAAACACCGTCATAAATACTGTATAACTACAAAGTTAAGAGGTCCTGAATAACTGAACAGCAGGTCAACACCTAAGAAACGTAATTCTAGCTTCAGGATGTGAACAGGATGTCGAGAGCCGGGCGACTGACAGGGAATAAGGCAGCGAGGAAAGGAAGCTTTCCACTGCAGAGCCAAGGAAAGCACAGTAAACCTGTTCTCTCCTCTGTGTACATCTAACAGCAAAAACTGCTGAGAGAGTCAGCACGCACACACACACACACACACGCACACACTGCAGCTGGCACCAAACTCTACAAAACACAGCACTTCAGTCTCTGTGAGCCAGTTTCCATGACAATAATCTGCCATTTTAGACCGCACAGAAATACACGTGTGTGTTAGCGTGTCACCAGGGTGTGTGCTAACCACACATTTTCTCTCATTTACCAATTTTAAAAGTGCTGACGGATAATTCCAGACGCCATCTGTCATTTCGATGGATTACAGATAATTGCTGGTAATGCAACACAGATACATAATAAGAGTTTACAAAATTATGCAGAATGTAATGAAATGACGCAGAGTCAAAGAAAGAGTGTAATGAGCAAACAGACGTGAAAACACAAGTTAAAAAAAAAATTTACAGCTCTTTAATCATGTTTTTAAGGAAATTTCCTGCCTGGATTTCCGGATTTCCGGACGTCAGACTGCCAAACCTCATGAAGGTCTGAGGGTAAGAGCTTCCTGACGCTGCGCTGATGGCACCAGAGAATAACCATGATTGGCGATTCTAATTAACAGGCAAGTTGAAATTACAGATGCAGCTGCTGTATTATATTCATTTAGCGTTAGCGCTGCTCTTTGTAGATGTGATTTGTTAGTGAATAATTTGTAACTTTGATAGTGAAACTTTTAGTCTACGTTTAATAATTACAGCCATTCGGTTCAGGCTTTCGTGGTTCCACAGAATAAACTGTACTGACTTTGGTGATCCTCTGACTTTTCCTCCGGCACACTCATCAGATAATCAGGCCTTTTTGATTTGTCATGGAAAGTAAAGTACAGGTCTGTTCTGTTCAGGCGTCAGACCGTGTGAGTGACAGTGAGCCAGCGAGTTCACGCCGTCATTACGAGGATGTTGATATGTATCAGGTCATACAGTGTCTGACAGTGCTGCTGCAGTTGGGTTTCATACTGTTACTGTTGTGACCTAATAGTGAATATTAAATGTTCAGTACTTCTGCACCAGGCTGCTGGTTAGAACTTTAATTACAAGTTCATTTGTTTAATCACTGACAGGAAATTGTCAGTTGATGAATGAAAGTGACGGTAATGTACGGTAGCTCTCCTCAGTAACAGTTTACACTGACATACTGAACATGTACAGTGTGTTACTGACAGTTCTGTGCATCTCTGTCACTTTCATTCATTCCTGTCCACTAAAAACCGTCCTGTTAGCTTCACACCAACACCCACTGCTTCCACTTCACTGTCAGGCTGAAAGGAAAGAGCTGTCACGGAAAATCTCAAACCGCTCATCAATTTTTCAGCAGCTTTACATTTATAAAGGAGCCTCTCCAGCATTTGCATATAGCACGTGCTGAAAGGATCAACTGTCTTAAACCACAAATCAAACAGATCAAACAAGGAGCATTCATTTGTTAGAATCTTCAGGCTGTTTAAAGACTGTGTAGGAATTTTAATGCAATTATAGCATCTCTGAGATTATTCAGATGGTTCTTATATATGGAGAGTCTGTTTGTGATGCTGCCATTTGGGGGCGTCAAACTCAAACATCTGGATTTTAAGAGCAGCCCTTTAGGCTAACTATCCAGTGCTGATGAAGCCCTGCTGCACTTTCTTCATACACTAATGTTACGACAGAAACTCATCTGTTTGGCACTGTATTTAGAAAGGACCTCCAAATAAAATTAGATGGTCCCAATTGGGTCTGAGGACATTTGCAAAAGTCAAGGTTACTACTGAACTATGTAAATGGTTAAGTGGTGTATATGCACACAGGCCAGTCCCACAGCCCGAATGTGTCATTTGTATTGAAGTAGGCACCATTCCCACAGGGTTCCACTGCAGATCCAAGCCAAGAAATTCTCTGTCACATCAAGTGTTTGCTGCTTTTCATTTACACAAGTTATTAGCCAGAGGCCTATATCAAAAAGACAGGATCCCTGTAGGGTTTCTGTAAGGCTCTGGTATGTGCCAGAAAACCAGGAAGAACACAAAATGATTCCATATTCCCTCTCTCTGAACTCTGCTAATGTTCTCATGAGCCAGTCATGAGGAACGATGATAACTCTTTATTCTAATTGTAATGAGCCAGTTCCTTCTCCCATAGGCTTTCACTACTGCAAGCAATAACCAATGAGCACTCTGTCTGTGGAGATACTGGTGTGTGTGTGTGTGTGTGTGTGTGTGTGTGTGTGTGTGTGCGTGTGTGTGTGTGTGTGGTGCATTGCCATAGTGTAACAAAGCAATATTTAAATCTACATTAGAGAAGGAAAGAAGCTAAGAGCTGTAATTATGTATATGTTTGATGTTCCTATTTAAATGATAATGAACAGAGGGCATGGAGAGTTTTCCTTAAGGGAACACGTACAGGATAAATACCTTCATTCATCTGCTGTGACTCATGAAGAGGTTCACATTCTGGTTCTTTCTCTCTGCTTTGGTACTGACTGCACTTCTTTGACTGCTCGTTCTCTTAAACAGAAGCAGAATCACCAAAGCAAAAAAACATGTAAAAATATAAGAAAAAAATCGAATCAGTATAAAGACATATACAAACAAACTTTAAATTATTATTACTATTTCATTTTATGTAATTAATATTAAAGTTTTAAATTTAATATCTCTGTAAATTTCTAATTTTGTAAAAACTGTTAATAATGACTATACATCTCATTTATCAAACCTGCCTCCCTAAAATAAATGACATTCTTCTACTAATGGCAAAAATGTTTGGAAAAGGAAATGTGACATTACCTGAATTTGATTTTATTAAACGAAGAAACATTTTAATGAATGTGTCTAAACTTTTTTATGGTTCTGTTTGTGTGTTCACAGCCTTTGGTTGGCCTTCGCTGCGACGGTGGTCTTAAGTTCTGACAAAGTCCACAAACCTTAGTCCTGCTTAAATATTTAGGAGACATGGCTGGCTGTGCTGTGATTCAAAGTTAGGAGGGTAAACTAACAAAATTTGATTCAGTGGAAGCAAACACAACACAAACTGCGTTTGTTGCCAGAGCATCCAGCTGAATTACAAACGGCTCCTTAACCAGTTACCTTGTCAATATGTAACCTGGCTCGTAATCAGCTGAGCTATGCTCCAGACTACCAGCCCTCAGAAACTTAGCTCGTAAGTTAAGTTACGCTAAGCCACATACTTGCAGCAAGCAGACCGTATTTCCGGTGGTCGTAATGTTAGTGGAACATACGGACATGTTGGGATGTATCTGCTAAATGATGCTGTGGCTTCAGTCATTAGCTCTGCTGAGGGAAGACCCTTCCCTGCTGCTACTCGCTCACTCAGTGTACAGTGTAGGAAGCTAGCTCCTAGCAACTACATTTTAAAATTCCAGCACACAGCTGCAGTGTGTTCAGGGGTTTTCGGTCACAGGAACCAGATTAGCCATATGCTGACTTGGCTCCATTTGAAAGTGCGATTACTGGCTTTTCTTGAGATGACGTGTTTGCTGTATGAGCGACTGATCAGCTGCCTGGGGTACACTGCTCCCAGTGCCCTTCACTGCATGAACAGCTCCCCTTGTTCAGTTACACAGTCTCACTTCAAAGCATCAGATCATCTGAAAAAAAGAGAAACTATATCAAACTAAATCTCATTACATTGTAACTGTGGGTAAGGGATGGCTCACTGACAACAGTTTGAAGAGCCCTTAGATTTTCAAGGTCAGGCAGCAGAGAAAATGACAGGGAACAGTTGTGCTTCAGTCAGACCTCAGAGCAAATATCAGCCACACATTTAAACCGTTCTGATCTGCTCCATGCTCTGACAACTCTACTACTACTTGTACTGCTACAGCCGCACTTGACAACGAGCTATCATGTCCTGCTTTGGAATTAAATCGCAGATCATTAACTCATCAGCGTCTCAGTGTTCACTGAATCAGAAACATAATCATTTAATCATCGCACATCGTTCACTACCATCTGAAACAGAGCAAAGTCTGAGAGCCGGCCTGTTACCAAGCACACGAAGAGGCTGATTAATGTGAATAAACTGTAACACAAGACTTGTAGTTTATTACCAACATCTGTTTGATGCATTAGCTCGTCATACGAACGCAGCAGAGGTGTTAGTATGATTTTTACCATACACCTACCTTCTGCCGTGCACATCTGGCAGACCACAGACAATCATGTACAGTAACCTGTGATGTTACAGTGAGCAGGAAAAGTCTGTTCCCTGACTTTAGTCTTTAGGATAGAGCCTCCCCTCAGGCAGCATGAGGGCCCTGTTAAACCTGCACTAAGCCTGGGGGAAGCACTGCCTGAAGGAAAAACTCAGGGAACAAATGACTCTTTTACTGATGTTCGAGTGTGTTTCCACAGCTCATACAGCTACAAATATGAAGTGAGCAAGCTAAAAGCATCGCACAATGACTACACTGTTCGAAGGAAACAATCGGATGAACATAACAGATATATCACGTGTTGATCAGTGCTGGAAGAAGTGTTTAGACTGTGAAAGCTGCAGTACTTCAATATGAAAATACTCCGCTACAACTAAAAGCCATGCATGTTGGCAGGATGTACTTCAGGTATCAAAAGTAAAAGCAGGCAACTCATAATTCAGAAAAGTGACTGACTTTCTATGTAAAATTGTAATCTGCAAAGACAACAGTAACTAAAGCTAAATATGTTGAATAATAAGTAGTTTGTGGTGCTGTTGCATTGTGGAAAATGCCTCTGTGTTTACACTGCTGTGCTGGTACCATGGGTTAGGAGGGAATAAGTCTCAGCAGGTGAACTGCTTCTAGGCTTATCTGTTATAAAAAGAGTAAAATGATATGTAATCAACTGGTCATAGAGAAAGTCTTCAATATTTATACGTTTCAGGAAATAACACCATGCGCTGAGCTGCCATCTAACGATAAATATCTGCTGATATGAATGTACGTATGAACCTAAAAGGACAGATAATTATGTAAATAAACACAAAAACTAAAACAAAATCCGAAATCTCTGCAAATCAGGCACAGAGCTGAGTCGAGCTGTCGGACACAGAAGTCAGAAAGTGATCCCAGAGACGGAGCCTGAGCCAGCGTTAGCGAGTGTTTGAGTGTGAATAAGTAAAGCAGGCCCTGAGGTTTGGTTTTTAATAAAACACCAGAGCAGATGGTAGTATGATCTAGGACGCAGAGAGACAGAGAGACAGAGTCAAAAATAACAAAGTACAGAATGTGTAGAGAAATACATAAGAGGGAGCCTCCAGAGAATCCACCTTCTTTCAAGCTCTTTTCTGTTTCAACACTTGTGGTCAGGAGCGTCTCCTCCCACACTTTAAACCAGTGTTGGCTAGTAATGCGTTCATAATGCAATACAATACATCATCCAAGTGTTGTGTCATATATCAGAACTAAAAAAGTGTTTTCTTTCCCCACATAAGCACAAACAGGTCTGCAGGCTGCGTTTTCGTCTCCACCCCCACAACACCAGCAACATGAAAGTCTGCAGTGTCTTCAAGATTCCTGCTCACAGAGAGAAACACTGAGTCCCTTAGTTTCTTGTCAATTTTTTGAACTAAAAAAAAAAAAAGAAAAAATATAAATAAAAATGAAAATACCTGAATCAGCCTGTGAAACACACATGATGTGTAACTTTTTAGCTTTTATAAATGTCCAACAAAAACCTGTGAGGACACCAGTGAAGCTTCATCTACAGCCCTGGGTTCAAAGGTGAATGTAATAAATATGACAACAAGCCACATCACAAGAATTTGTCCTGTGAAGGTGTGAGCCTAAAACCACAGAAAAGTGGTACCTGTAAGCACGTGGAGCCTTAGCAGCTGTTCTGGGCCACAGACAGAGGTCTTCACAGATCCTACTGAGGACATCTCTGTTGATATTAACTGATAGTTCAAGTGATTACTGAGTCTGTGAGGAACTGTACTGAGCAGAGTCATGTTATGTTTGACACAAAGGGTGAATGAGAGGCTTCTGCCATGTTTTTGTTTTTTCAGTCTCTGTGGTAAAATGCAGTGATCCGCCGAGCGTGATGTGACCTCAGACTCTGAGGACATTATCACTGCAGCCACCACAACCTCTTAAACGTGGAGTAACTTTTGTATCCACAAAAGGCTTGTGAACCTCAGTGAACATCCTGCCAGCTGTCTGTTCTGTGTGTGTGCTGGCTCTGTACACGAGAGACACACAAACCGACTCGGGACGAGTCACACAATACGGTTCCAGCCAATCAGCCCCAGGGATCACATGCACGCGCGCATGCACAGGACAAGTGAAAGAAGAAGAGGGGAAAGCTGGGGGGAAAGTGGGCAGTGGGAGCGAGAGATGATAAATCTGTCACATGCCGACACACAGCGGTGTGCAGACGTCTGAAAGGTTCTGCAGCGTTTTCAAACTCTCAGTCCATACGTGTGTTTTTAAATAGGAGCTTTGATAGTGTGTTACACTCCAGGCTGTGCCTGTTGATACTTCACAGAAGATGTTCGGTCACTCTGCAGTCCTCTGACCTTAGAGATGGAGATAATTAAGATGCTTTGGTAAGAAAATCGAGGTCTATGAGGCTGGAAGGCCCGACAAGCTGTATTTTTAGTGAATGTTTTGAATGATGGCATCCTCAGTTCTTCCAGCGGTATTCAGTGGTATTTCACAGTCCAGCCTGCCTTTGGCGATATCCTTAACTAGTCTGTTCTGCCTCAGGCCAGTCGCTCACACAGGAAAGAAAATAGTAAAAATACTTTTCGTGGCCTTCGTGGCCTGGCAGTGAGACCATAAACCTCTGCATCTCTGAAAGACAACGAGCTAAATAATGTTTCCCAAGCTGAAGAGCTGCTTCAATTGGATACGCTGTAAACAAACAAACAAACAAAAAGGTACAGCTCATGTAATTCCCATCAAACCACAGGAAGAGCTGCAGGTAAACTCTGAAGTGGTGGTGTCCCGCAAATGTCCTTTTCACCTCTCTCACTGCTTCACTCTGTTTGTCCTTACTTGTCTCTCTGTCTCTCTCTAACAAATGCTGCAGATTTAAGAGGCGGGGTAGTTACAGGCGATGTCACTACTTTCTTTTTTTTCCTGACTGATCTGAGCACCAAGACTTTCCAGAAAGACCGGCCAAAGCCAAACACTACAATAATCAGTCACACTCACTGTGAAGCAACATCTGGACCTGCTGACCTGAAGAACATCCTTGTTGGATGTCACTTCAGAAATAAATGAGAGCTTCGCCTCTATAAATGCAATATTACAATATATTTTATAAATCCAAAGCACTTTGTGTTAAAGTGGCTTTGTACTTACACACAAGTTCTTCCTCACTTGGTCTTTAACAGTTGAGTGAGAGCACAGATGAACCAGTACAAGCTAATGTGTTATTCACTTCCACTTCCAGAAGATATTATCATGTCAATAAAGCAGGAGATGAAGAGGGAGACAGACACTGGCAGAGAGACATCTCTCAGTCCTCTCTGGACATTAAAAGACTTCTGGATCTATAAGCAGATTAGAGTGTGATTAAGTTGACAATATTCCTTCTGAGGAGAAAACAGAGATGTAATTTCCCCTCGAGCAGAAGAACAGCGAGTATGAAGAGGAGGATTTATGGAGACTTAATGCAATCACCAGTTTGTCCTCGGCTCCTTCTTCTTTAAAAAGCTTCCATTCTGAGTGACTGAGACTCCATATCAACACACTTCATCTCTGTGAGCGCCGCGAGTCAAATGTCAGCGTTATGGGTGTGTGTGTGTGTGTGTGTGTGTGTGTGTGTGCCTGGAAGTGCACAGTCACCCTACAGGCAGTAATGTGGGTTGGCTGTAAGGCAGCACTAAATAAACAGATGGATGCAATCAACAGATGGTTGATATGGTGTTTCTATGTATGTGCCCTAAAGACATAGTGTGTGTGTGTGTCAAAGTCAACGTGTCAGACTTTCCAACAGACACATGCTGTGAAAAGCTTTTAAACACAGAGAACTGCTAACAAGTCTATTTTGAAACATGAAGTGTTTATAAGATTTTCTTTCTCCTAGAATTTTGCTTCAGCTCATATACAAACCATACATTCTCACATTACATCAATTATAATTAATATTAATGGCACAAACAAATAAAGGCCTGTCTATGGGGCCATTGTTGTAGCAAAACTATTTACAGTGTAGTTGAGTTGTGTGGTCAGATTTGTAGATGTGTATTGGCGTCTCTGAATGTGATGGAAATGCGTACACTTGCAAATCTGAATATAGATTTTTTTCTTTTACATGTTTACAGATTTGATCATACACAAAGATTCTGCACATTTACACTCTGCCGTACACAAAGCTCACATTCAGAAATTCTGTTACACACTCACAGATCTGATGACACACGTTACAACTCTCCACACACATTATCTTTTATAAATAGTTTTGATAAACAATACCTGTCACTGACAGCAAAAAAACATGGCCTGGGGTGAAATTACCTGTATTACAATGGATCACATGGTAAATTCAGCATACACTGGCACAGCAGTATCCTCACTACAAGAGTAGAGTCACTTACCACTGTGATGCTCTGTGTTGTGTGACATCAAACACACAGACACAATGATTACACACAGACAAACAGGATTAATAGCACGAGTTACTGAGCTGGGTTTGTTTGTTGTGGTGGCAGCAACAAGCTAAGAAATTTCTAATACTCAGTGAGAACGTTAGGTCCATTCACCCGGATGAAAGTCTGTCAGCCTGAAAGTGTAACAGGAAATGTTTTCCACCCAAACACAGTGACTGAGTGAAACTGAGGAGCTAAAGCCAAACTGTCTGCCTCCTCTCCAGAAAACTTGACTCATAAGCACTGGATCCTTTCCATCTCTCATCCCTATCTGCCCATATGAGGCGTCACAGATGAGTGTGGATGGTAAACAGGGGCGTGCTGTGGGCACTTTACTTTCACCATGTCTGAGTTTTACAGTTTGCAGACAGCTCTAGCTGCCAGCTGAGGGGGGCAGTGTGAGCTGCAGCTTCAATCCTCCGCCGCTCTGCTGGAGCTCCATGTGGAGGATGTGTACTGGTGCACTGCTGCATCAGGCTCAGGTGTTCTGTCCACTTCATAAGCTTTGTCTTAAAGCAGTGGAAACACTCCCACCTGTTTGCTTGGTTGTAGGCTGTAAAGTGAAAACAAGTTTACGAGAAACCGGAAAATCTGGAAAAATAGATGATAGTTGCAAACCATGTGTTGCTAATCATTTTCACTGAAGCATTTATCTTAATATAAAACTAAAGAAATGCATTTATAAGCATTATATTAATATGGGACATTACTTTTTACGGTCCTGTCTAGAGACCCCTGCTGTTCTCATGTTTGGCAATCTTCCCAGAAAGATGCCTGAGCTCCTGAAAGCCTGTTCCTGACCAGGAACCGTGCCCTCCCAGTGACACACACTGGAGACAAAGAAGTGCCTTCTTTGATGGATTGAGCTTGTAGTTATCCTTTTGGGGTTTTTTTTGTGTGTCCTTGGAGAACCACCCGACCTTCCCACAGCCGGTGGCACCAGCGGGTTTCATCTTCAGTTTTTCTTTCTTTGAATAGAAGCTGTGGAGGATAATCCACGTTTGTGACTACAGCAGCTCCCTGCTATAAAGGAAACGCTAATTTCTGGCAACTATGAAGCAAACGACCACAACAGTAACAGTAACTCGGCAAACAGCCAGTCAAACAGCAGCAGGGGAACAGGCAGGCAGTCCCTGCTGAGACCTCTCCAGCTAAGAGCCATTACAGCACCAATTTAAAGTCATTCTACATGATAAATGGGCTGCATTTATATACAATAATAACTACACAATACATAATACTAACCAGCCTGGTATTCATTAATCACTGACTCTTTGATGATTGATGAGTCGTGTCTTTCTACCTGCAGGATGACAGTTTGTCAGTGCCTGTAACAGAAATGAGTCACATGAGGTTCAGCAGCTCTCTAACAGTGTCGAGCAAAGCTCATGGTAGAGAAACCACTCGTGCCAGCAGCGCGACTCAGTTTGGTATTTTCCTGCCTGAAATCGTCTCTGCCCTCCCTTTAATCCTTACTCAGCTGCTCCCTCCCTTCATACTCCTCGTCCTTCTGTCTTTAAATCTCTTAATTATTCTGTAACCTTTTCTTCCTGACATTACTCCTTCTCTCCATTCAGTCCACCACACTGTGCAGGAATGTATGAATACTTTAAAGACACTGACAAAGCTGACAGTTTCAGCCTTTCCATCCACGAGTACAGGTTCACCGCTCCGTATCAGTCACACACTGAAGCTTCATTCAAGTCCCTCGCTCTGAGCCTGATGAAGAACATTACAGCTCCTCAGAAACACAGCGCACACAGACTGAGAGATATGCAGGCTTCTTACCTTTCATGCCAAATTTGGAGCGTCGTCCATACTTGTTGATGAGAAGGAACAGAATCACCAGCATCACACAGGCAAACCCTGCCAGGCCTACTGCTATGGAGACCTAGGATCAGGAAAATCATCAGAGTTACAGTTTCTGTGCTTATATAACAGGAAACATATGACAAACACCAGGATTAAAGGAAGGAGGCAGCTTCAGTAAGCCTGAGGGCTGGAGCCCTGTGGACCAGAGAAAGATGTTTCTACAGCTATGGACCAGACTTCCAGGCACTGTGCTGTGATTATTTGTGGTCCCGAGAAAAAAACAAACGAAACCTAATGTTTAGTAACCCTCCAGATTTTCTCCTGGTGGCAGTGCCAGGCCTACATTTCCACTGGACACAAGATTTTATGTCCACAGAGGATGAGCCACTTTTCATTTTGGACATGGGCCAAATTGCCACTTTGAATATGAGATATCTTATCGGTGAAATGGGATTTACCGCACAGTGTGTATCACCATTTGTAATGTGGCAGAATTTACTGTGTGTATGTGTAAAAGTGCTGAATCACAGTTCAACTGGCTTTGGTAAGAAATCAGGAGTAGCGCTGCACGATTTGATGAAAACGTGCGATTGCGATTATTGTGGACAATATTGCGATTTGCGATTGTGATTACGATATTATAAATAAATGGTGTCATGAGTTCACTTGCTTGAATATCAGGGACAACACAGAATAATGATAGTTTGTGTATTTCTCAACTCAAAACATACACATGACACACACAAAAATATGAAGATGACACTGTTTGTTCCAAATAACGTAATATCACAAAATAAATAAAAGTTTGAAAATAAAGATATTTTCAAAATGTATCCGTGATTGTACGTTCTGGTTCTTTCAGGCGGTTTTCAGTTTCACGTTGCTTGGTTGGGATTTTATTTGCATGCACTCGTCGAATTTTTCTCTGTGTTGTCTCAAGTGTTGACAGAGATCGGTCGTATTACCTCGGGACGCAGCGACTTTAGCTTTGCAGGTTTTCCACAGCGCGTCTTGCTGTTCAGGGTCGTTGTACCTGAATCCAAAATCTCGCCATACAACAGAAGAAGCATTGTTTTTGCTCTGCTTGTCCCTCGTGTTCCTCCTCAGCGTCCAGCGTTACTGCTGCTTGCTGAAAGCCGGGTACCTGCGGCTGCCCACAGCGTCAGTTACTCCACATTGGTTTACATTAAATCGCAAATCGCAGTCTTTTATGCGGTTACGTAATCGCACAGCGTGACATCGCGATTGCGATTAGATGAATCGTGCAGCACTAATCAGGAGGGTTACTGTAACGTTGGACACCAGACTGTCCAGTGTTGAAGACTGGAGTGTCCGTGTCTGAACGATGCTTACTGTAAACTGTTCCTACAGGAGAAGACTATGGCTTTGTCTTCTCTGCAGTTTGGTGCAAGAGGCTGGTGGGGGAAGGAATTGCTGAGCAGATTCTGTATTGTCTCTCATTGTTTCCTGATCCCAGAACAAATCCAGTCATCTAAGACAACAGCACCTTACTGCACATTGTTTTCTTTTTATTTACCATCTACATAAGAAGTACTCACACGTATGGGAGGGAACAGCACAGTCATGCTGTTATACTTTACATTTTGAGGCCCCACTGCTGGTAAGGATCCCAGCATGGTCTTAGTTCTGTCCAACATTTTCTTATCACATGGTGTAACGAAACACTGCGGTCTCATCTTCCTGTTTTTACACACCATTCAATATGACAACATCCGTGTCATACACGCACTCACACTCAAGAAGCATGACCACTGTTACCTGAGCACTGAAATACATGAAAGACAAATGACACGTACACACTACACTACTTCACAGCCTCAGCCGTGACCATTATCTTTTCCCAGTCAATTACAGGAAAAAGATTAACTCAATTACATTTCTAACCAACTCTCAGGCTCACAAGCCACCGGGGGATTTCAGCAGAGAGAAGAGAATGACTGAGAGTGAAAGGAGGAGAAGGAAAGGTTAGATTAAAACAGCACCCTCTGCCTCCTTAACTGGCTTTTTAAAAAATCTCCTTCTTTGTTAAATGTCTTTTTCTTTCTCCCTGTGCACGTCACTGGTCCTATAATACAATGCTCCTGAGGTGGATGGATTCTCTCAGAGTTTATACACTGACAGTTACTTTCATCAACTAAATCCTTCCATCATATTTTTCAATCTCAAACGCTCTGCATCATCCAAATGTGTTTCTTGCTCAAGTGCAAAGTCAGTGTTGTTCCTATGCACCGTCTAACCCAACCCTCTATGTAAATACTGCTCACTGAACACATAAACCCCAAACCACATGTCACAATATGTGCAGTCACAGAGCAGAGAAAACACCAAGTGTGAACAACAACTATAACACAAAAAGTGTACACAAGAATTATCAGACAAAACAAATACAAAAGCAAAAATGTGGGGGGGGGGGTGTTTACAATATGAGAGATGTGTATGGCACCTTTTGTGATTGTTGGTCAGGGGATTTTTAACGGAGTTAAAGTGGATTATCCCTCCTTACTGCTGCACACCAGGAGTTTGTTTCTTTCATGCTTTTCTCTTTTGTTTTGCCCCAGTTTAGCAGGATTTAAATACCATCCCACCTTCTAAGGACATAGCCACAGTCTCTACATCAGCAATCCCTTTCCCACTCAGATGGTGACGGCTTGTAGTTTCAAGATCGGCTCCTTTATGGCTTCCAGAAAAGTGGCAACTGTGTTGTCAGTGACTTTAGGGATGTTAAACAATATCCGGCTCCATGGAACTGGAGTTAGCATGGAGCCATGCTCAGTGCCTCAGGCGCAGCATTTAGCTTTCTCTCATCTGCAGCATTGGTAGGGATCTTCTTTGATGAGTTCTTCATGTTCCTGGGTATGTCATCTGAACCGTCCACGCTCATGTACATTTTATCCGAGCGTTTGATTATGCCTGGCTCAAACTTAATCCTAATTAATACAATCTAGATCATCTATACAGGCCTGGAGTCCATTTACAGAAATGTTGTGAAGAAAAAAATGCATGCATAGTATGTACTGTCACCAGCTCGTCCAGCCCTTTTCAGTATGGGCTTTGTTTCTCTACCTGGGTGACTGGAGGAAAATGGAAGAATCACAAGCCACAATCTCAGCCAAGCACTCAACATGTTTGATATTTCAGTCACTCACCCCAAAAGTATCTTCTTCAGGTTTGCGAGTCTCTGCAGTCGGGGTTACTGGTAGAGAAAAATAAGGAGATAGAGACTGAGTTTGAAAATCACAACAGTTTACTGCTCTGCTGCTTCTGCAAAGAAACTGCAGAGACTGCCGGGAGACATCGCACATAATAAACTACGGAGCTACTCACATCAGTAATAAAACAGTTTGAACAAAGAGCTGCAGACACATGGAGGTCAGACACATAACTCACAGATCAAAGTCATGAAATGGAACTGTGATCTGTCCATTAGTAGATAATAAATAAATCCTGTCCTTGTAAAGATCATGAAGTACATTTAGAGCTAAGGCCAGTATTATCAGCACGGATCAGATACATACACATCAGCATCAAATTGTATGCATGAAGAACAGTAGGGAACTGCTATAAATTACACCTGTAAACATAACAGTATTACCATTACGCCAAATGTATAGTTCAACTGTAAAATATATTTAGATATAATTTCATTTCATACATTTCTTCACAAACAAAAGCAATAAAAAACATTTCTCCATATCCTGGATATTTAATCATCTCAAGTACTTTTATGAATATTCAAACATCCAGTATTAGTTGGACTCTAGATGAGACTGTTTCAAAAAGATCTTCCATTCAAAGAAGTTAAAAACAAACCATCTTTGTTCATCAGTAAAATGCACGAAGTATCAAAAGTACCAAGTGCAGAACATCTCATGCAGAGAATCATTATTATCATACACCCAGTGGTGAGTTCATCAGGCAGAGCTGCAGTCCCATACAACCGCTCAGCCAGAAATTCGACCTTAACAGAGATATTAAGTATTAAGTATTCATTTCACTATATACTCACCAAGCACTTCAATAGGAACACTGGCTTTTTCATGCAATGATCCAATCATGTGGCAGCAGTACAATAAAATCAGTGACGTCACAAAGGAGGGAAATGTGATCTGAGTGACTTTGACTGTGGAGTGATTATTGGTTAGAGGGAGTTTAACTCAGGACCCAGAAACAAAAACCATCCAGTCACTTTGGGCTTTAATACCAATCAGTCATGGTCTGAATGCCACAGTGTGTCTGAGTATTGTTGCTGACCATGTTCATCCCTTCATGGCCACAGTTCACCGTCTTCTAACGGCTGCTTCCAGCAGGATAATGCTCCATGTCACAGAGCTAAAGTCGTCTCAAACTGGTTTCATGAACATGGCGATGAGTTCAGTGAACCCAGCACCCTGTGGAATCAATGCCACGAAGAACTGAGGCTGTTTTTAGACTGAGGTTCTACCCAGTGTCAGTATGGCTCCTAATACAGTGCTTGGTGAATGTTTGTCTGTGATTGAGGTTTGAGTGTTGTGTGTAGAACCTGAGTTACTGACAAACCTGTTAAAATGACCACTGGGTGTATATATGACAGCACTGAAATAGAACTCAACTCAGGTTAAGTCCAAGTACTCCAGAACTGTGCAGGATTTAAGTAAATATACTTCAGTTTCTTTCCACCACTGGAATTATTACAAGCTGCTAGGGCTGGGCGATATATCGATATAAAAGATATATCGATATATTTTTAAATGGGATATGAAATTAGGCCATATCGTATATATCGATATAGTTCAAACTTGCGCTGTGATCCTTGATCCATCCAGTGCGCATGCGTCACTATGTGTGCAGCCTGTTACGGCAGCTCCCGATTTTCTTTCACTTTTATTCTACTTTTCTTATCTTTGAGGCACTTTTCGTTATTTTTCTTTAATACGTTGGATTACTTTCTTTTCATCACACTGAGACGTGTGGGTTGTGAGATTTTTGGGGCTTTTGTTTGCCGTTGCGTTACTTTTTTTCGGCGTAGCGACGCAACAACACCACACGGCCCGCATTGTTTACACCAGGGATCAGCTGTTAGACCTCAAGCCGGCTTTTTCACTGACAAGGCCAGAGGAGATCCCTGATGAAATTTGGCGCAAGACACACCGGGGATGCAGAGGAAACAAAAAGTTACGGAGGAAGAGGGAGGCTCTGAAACATCAAAGGAGAAGTATTAAGCCGTGTCTCCCCTCTATCATCATGGGGAACGTGAGGTCCCTCGCAAATAAGATGGACGAGCTGATGGCGCTGGCCCAGAGTCAGAGGGAGTATCGTGAGTGTAGTGTGATGTGCTTCACGGAGACATGGCTACACCAGGATGTTCCTGATGATAACGCTACCATCAGGGGCTTCCACACGGTCCGTGCCGACAGAGACTGCGTCAGGAGCGGTAAGCGCAAAGGAGGAGGGCTCGCCATTCTGGTGAATAATCGGTGGTGTAACCCGCTCTCACATCACCATGAAGGAGCGCATCTGTGGCCCGGATGTTGAACTGTGTGCTGTCGGAATTCGTCCGTATTATCTGCCCAGGGAGTTTTCTCATGTTATCATGGTGGCAGTTTATGTTCCCCCCTCCGCGTGTGACGTCATTCACTCTGCAATAGCCCGGTTACAGACTCCGCACCCGAGTGCATTCATTGCTATCTCGTGTGACTTCAAAAAATTTCCCTACGGGAATTAATAAAGTTTTTTCTGATTCTGATCTGATCTGATCCAAGCAAGCTGCTAACCTGGAGCTCTCAGCACCGCTTCCAGAGCTGAATGGGTGGCTGAGGATGCAGTGCTTCGGTCACATATTACACTTGGCTATTGGTGTTTTACTTTGTGTTTTATGCTGCTATTTCGACCAGGTCTCTGTTGAAAAACTGATTGTTAAATAGAGGTTAAATAAATTAATCGTGACATGTGACATGTCATATTTGGCTTTGACTTTGACTGAACATTTGCTCTCACTTTGTGATAAAAATATCGGGATATATATCGTAAATCGATATTCAGCCTGAAGATATCGGGATATGACTTTTGGTCCATATCGCCCAGCCCTACAAGCTGGTTGTAAAAAAGTCAGCATGGACGTCAGAGGCCGTTAATGTAATGTCGACAGCGTCATGGCGAGGAGCTCACTCCGTCACAAACCCTGCCATAATGAAATACTTATAAAAACACTTACCGTAATCATAATCTGTCTCTGGACCTGCAAAAGAACAAAGGGGGAAGACAGACTGTAAGGACATACTGCACGGACGAGGTAAGGTGGAGTACATACATGTTTCAGCGCACATGAGAAAGGGATAACGAGATGAAAACAAAAATGGCTGGAAGATAGAGGACTGTTAAAGAAGAGCATGTGGAAGACTACAAACAGAACATGGTGTAAGTGTGAAAAGAGCGAAACACCAGAAATAACACTGTTAACAAGATCATCACCTCTTGTATAAATATAGCCCGTCTTTATTCTCCACATCTCATTTACACGTAAACTAAATATAAGCTTTATTTCCGCAGTTCATCCAGTACAGACACAGTCAGAGAGATAAGCAGCTAACTTCTCATTCCCGTGGGAACAGGCTGCTGTGACTGTGTTAACCTGAGGCCCCTGGAGCAGCCGAGCACAGGATGAGATTCAGTGACAGTTATTTCTACAGGATCTATGCAGGGTGGCTATGGTTCAGGCATGGTCAGGGCACTCAGCTGAGCCTCCACACCCTGTCTTTCCAAATGACGACAAACAAAACTTAGACCACTTCGTGCACTAGTATTGAACAGTGACATTGAACTTGTGACCAAAATCATCTAACGAAGTTTATGCCTGAGGAACCAGCACTGACAGAAGTCAGGAAGGGTTTTCAGTGTAGTGTCTCTGTTTCAGTGTGGCAAACCACTTCATGGCAGTTGTGTGTTTACATGGAATCGCACACACACTGTAAGAATACGTCTGACTGATTTTCTGCGGTGTACTACGGTGGCCCCAAATAACTGAGTAAGGATGGAAAATGAAAACCAAACCATTTTAAACATTTTTCTCATCCTTCATCCAAACTACGAAAAAGAAAAATGCCTTGTATTTGAATTGTTTTGTCTTTTTAAATAAAAATCAAATTACAATTCGTTTCTTGTCTTTCATCTGCTTCTGAAAGGAAAATCTAATAACCAGAAGATATGCTGTGTGTCCTCGGACCTGCGTGTCCCTCAGTGCCCCAACTTACCGTCAAAGGGCTTGTCGAGGAAATGCCCGTACACAGTGCTAGTGGCTACACCCAGATAGTTGGTGGCCTCCAAAGTGTAGTTGCCATTGTTGTGGTGTGTTGGGTTTTTAAAGGTGAGGCAGCCTTCTATGTAGTCCTGGTAAATATCCATATCAGGGCGCACGTACTCTGTGTGGGAAATTTCCTGAGTAGAGAGCAACAAATGAAAATCATTACAAAAAACCCTGAGCAAGTTCTAACAGCCAGTGTCATTTACCAACCAATGATTCAGCGATATTATTCAAAGTAATGGAAGTAGATTTACTCCATTACTATACTTAAACTGGCAATCTGACCAACAGTCAAAGAAATACTGCAGACAAACAGGAGGTGTCATATTACCAGAAAGTCGGGGTGTCTCTGGTTGATACTGTACAGTTTGATCAATATTCTAATACAAAACTGTGATTCACTGACATATGAATCAAACACACCTTATCTTTGTAGAACCACCGTAAGGTCGGGTGAGGCGAACCTCGAACAGTGAACTCTATACACGTGTCATGGCGGCGTTCAGGTTCCTTCAGCTTCACAATGGACGGAGGAACTGAAGAGACAAAAGGAAACAGAAGGACACATGAGCGCTGTCCACGCTGTAATGGAAACACAGGGACACAGTAAAGGATGTCATTGTGTTACACTGTCACATGCACTCGCACTGCAGTGGAGCTTATACTGTCATTACACCTGATGTTGTACTGTTGCAGCACATGAAAGGACCTGAGAGAAGGAGAGAAAGTACAGAGACATAAAGGAGAGAGAGCTCGATTATCATTTTAATTTGCTGCTCTCATCACAGTCTGTTTCAATCGATTTGCCGTGTGCGAGCGTGTGTGTTCTTCTTCTCATGTTTCTCTGTTGACTGACAAAACTGTGTCTGACTGCAAAAACAATTTGCTGTTTGCTGCAAAAGTGTTATCGTCTTACCGCAGTCGACTGTGAGAAATTCACACCAGCACCAGAGAGAGAGAGAGAGAACTGCTGTTATTAGTTCTTTTTATGTAAACGCACACGTTCAGACACACACATGTGATATATTATCAGGCTTACCTGGATGATTTTTATTTCCTATATGTCTGACAGAAAGTGTCTGAGTCAGATAGTCAGAGAGCAGAAGGAGCTCTGGATGAAAACATCCTTGGATGTCCGGTAAAATTAACAGGATTAAAGCAGCAGCACTGACAGTTTTCCTGTCCTTACAGAGGCTATAATTAACACCTGTTATACCGTGACTGTCAAAATAAGGTGTAACAAATAGAAACAAACCCACAGAGACTGATCACCAACTCTGCAGTTCCCCTCGGAGCTGCTGAACTTTATAGCTTCTTTCAGCTCATTGTTTTGGTTCAGTCTCTACTACCAGCTGAGCAGCAAACAGCAGACAGACACAACACAACACAACACGACACAGTGGAGCATTCATCAGCTGAAGAGCCGGATTCCTCACGAGCTGAAGGAGAGGGACAGTTTCATATGATTCTTGTTCTGTGTGACCTGGATGTGTTTATTAAAACATGAACCATATCAAACTAAAAGATGATTTTATTTTAGTTTACTATTAATTTGTACAGAAACAAGTAGATAGTCTCAGCTTATTTGCAACCAGTGGAGTGTTTTGCAGTACACAGTTGCAATGAGAACAGCCAACATACCAACTGTCCAGATGTTAGGTGTTGAAGTTGTGCTACAGCATCACATAAATGTCCATCTCTCAGACTGAACATGGGACTGTTTGTGTCCACAAACCAAGATCCAACTGTTTAAATGAAATTGCCTCTAACAGGTGTGGTATTGTACACATAACACCACGAGTGCCTCATATGGAAAGGTTTTATGGAAAAATCATCCAAACCTCATTTTAGGTTTCAAGGTTTTCAGAAAAGCTCTGACACAGTATCCTTACACAGTATCCTTACACAGTATCCTTACATAGTATCCTTACACAGTATCCTTACACAGTATCCTTACATCCTTAGGGTCCAGGAGTCCAGTTTCTAATGTAGCTAACTTTTTCTAAACACTGATCACTGCTCAGAAAGACACACACTCTCTTCACACAGGCTCCCCCTGATCTGGCCTGTTGGTTAGATCAAAGTCTTGTTTAAACGATTGTGCATCAACGAATGAGGCAATGCTGGTGAAAGGTGGAGCAGTCTATGAGCTCTTTCAGCCCATTGTCACAGCAGCAGGGTGCAGGGCTGTTTTCTGCTCTCACTGTTTGTGAGTTTAATAAAGTTTGTTGTGTGGACTCAATAAAATACGATATTTGAGTCAAATATTTAAACTGTTTTTTTCCTGTAAACCTGATGGTGTGATGGGGACAAACATTTTATGTGCACGTCCCATTCATGTAGTTCTGTATTTTCTGTTTATGTTTGGAACATGAGGCTGGACCAACTGACAGAGCCAAACTCTGCTCCACTCTGTCTGCAGCATGTAATCACACAGTTAAAGAAACCCTGAATGTCCCTGCTCTGTATTTGTCATGTTGGGAACATGACGTCAAGTTACCCTGATGTTGTCTGTAATTTATACCAATTTGCTTTGAACTTCATGTTGCGAGGCCTTTCC
Source organism: Toxotes chatareus (assembly GCA_016801885.1). Taxonomy (NCBI): domain Eukaryota; kingdom Metazoa; phylum Chordata; class Actinopteri; family Toxotidae; genus Toxotes; species Toxotes chatareus. The sequence continues at coordinate 25,284,019 of CM028902.1, read as the reverse complement.
ATGAAGTAAACAGATTCTCTGGGAAACACTATTACAATTATTATGCATTTCTTTTTCCAGCCAGAAAAAAAGTCTGCCTGTGCTGAAGTGACTTTCTACAGAATGGCTCACTGCTCTCTGCAGAATCAATAAGATATAGCACATTGGCTGTAAGCCCAAGACATGGATGGATGGGATGTAACTACAGCACCTAGCTTTCTACAGAAAACTACAGCCGTATGGTCAGTGTTTAAATAGGTTGATATATATTACTCAGTCAGTGAATGACATGTCCAAAACAAACCGACAGCAGCAGAGGATACACAACAACAACAACAACAACAACAACAATCGACATAAACCGAAAGAGAAGCCAGCGGCTTCACGTGAATGTTTGGTGTTGCAAACCGTTGCAGACAGAGCAGAGACCGTTAACAGAGCATCCGGTCGAAGCTCAAACCTCAGACCTGATGTCTGTCTGCTGCTGTCTTTTGTTTCTTGTTTATTGGCTAAGCTGCTGTCCACTGTGCTTGGTCGCATTTTGCTTTTATGGAAACACCAACTTTTCCGTCTGAGTCAAGTGTAATATCGTTTTTGTGATATTTCCAGCATTTCCAGTTCCACCAGGAGTCAAACAGAGATATTCATCATAGAAACTAAGAAAATAAGCAAATGTTCACATTTAGGAATCTGGAACCACAAATGTTCCATTTTGTTTGGGCCCTACACAATGTGAAAGAATGGTAACATGGCTTCATCATGTGCTCATTAATATAAATGAGTGCTGATGGTTTTAGCATTGCACACTGTACTATGACAGTGTCAAATCAAAATCGAGCTAATGTATCGTCCTCGTGGAGCCTGCAGCCTGAAGCAGAGAGCTGCAGAGCTCTGAACATCACTTCTTTCTACAGCTCCAGTTTCTTTTTACAGAACTAACAACTAACAGAAAACAAACAGAATAGAAACATACTTTTATTTGCAAAATATACTAATGGTGCAATTCCCCCTTAAGAGCACTGCATTTCCATCAGGAGGAGGCCATGCTGGCTAAAGAGTGGAAAAGGCTCATTCAGGTCTCTGAGAACAGGACGGGATACTCACAGCCTCAGAACACAATATGAACATCTGTAATGCATAAACACAGCACGGCCTTACATACTGTATTTATACATTACAGCCCACTTCTCATCCGTATTGACTTCATCTCTGTTACACCTTCTTGTGTTTCTCAGGCAGTGTCGTCCATGTGCATTAGCTAAACATATTGCTGGTGTATCACTATCACAACACCCACAAACCACAGAAATACTCACTACACCTCAGTCAATAAACAACGCGCCTGTGTCTGGATGGGCGGGGTGATATGGGTGGCTGCGGCTCAGGAAGTAGAGCCAGTGGAAGCAGCTCTGGAGGCAGAGCAGGTCATCCACTAATCAGAAGGTTGGTGGTTTGATCCCTGGCTCCTCCAGTCTGCATGTTTAAGTGTCCTGGAGCAAGATACTTAACTCCACATTGTCCCCAGTGTAGCATCGGTCGGTGAAGGTGTGTGTGATAGACAAGCGCTGGTTGAAGGCAGGAAGCACAATTCTTCCTCATATTTCTCACCCACAACACGTTCCAGCACAGAGCAACTCAAAACAGTGTCTCAGGTGTTTTTGAAATTCAAGTGTCTTGGCATAGAGACATATGTGTGTGATGCTCGGGTGGAGCTCACCCTGAAAACAGAGCGTGCAGAGATCAGTGTGTTCCACTGTCATGCACAGGCCTGTAAAGGGATGCTGTCTTCTTTCAAACTATTTGAATCTGTACATGAACACGCTGCGCCGTACACAGAATGATATCTGCCTGATTATTATTATTATTATTACATATTCTGCTGCAATCATCTGATTTGGCTCAGGCCATATGTTACCTAATAATCGAATGTACTGCCAAACCAATTACTGTCTGCTCGGTACATTTTCGCGAGTGTATTGTGAAATCATTATGGCACCATTTGTGATGAACTGAGTATTCCACTGCAGCTGTGATGTGCTGCAGTCCAGCAGCATTAATCAGCAGTTTGTTACATTACATACAGAGCTCATCAGCTGGAACTGTGTAGGTAACTGATGTTTGTTCAACATAAACAGAAACCAAGCTCCTGTAGTGTTATGGTTGTTTGAATGACACTGAGGCTGAGGTGGATGTGACGCTGATGCTGGAGAACAGCACACACACACACACACACACACACACACACACACACACACACACACTCTGTAGGTGAGGGGCAGTAATGATGATGGATGGGCCTGTGAAGCACTACGAAAACACTAGTAAGTATTTTTCAAGACTGACCATTGAAAACAGCCGACCATCAGAACAGTACAGTATGTGCGTGTGTTTACTGTATGTGGAAGTGTGTGTATGTACGTGTGTGCGTACTTACAGTGAACAGTTAGCTGGACGGAAGCATTGGTCATGCCCACTATGTTGGTGGCCGTGCAGGTTAGCAGGAAGTTGTTGTCGTCTCTGCTCACATTGACCAAAGTTATGTTGATGGAATGAATGGTGTTGTTGTCATAGACTCTGGCCTGGAGGAAGAGCAGGATAAAATAATACAAACAGTATAACAACACAGTCTAACAACGAGCTTGAGCAAGTAACGGCTGAACATGTCAGGCAGGAGTGCAGCATGGCTGCAGGCAGGTGCACTAAAAAAGGAAGTAGTGCAGATCTTAGCTAGCTTACTTGCGAGGATGTAAAGGTAAGAATGTCAGCGTCAGCCTTAAAGCTGCATTGATGCAGCATTGGCCAAATAAAGAGAACAAAAAAATCTGAAACAAGTGGCTCACTAACCAACACTAAAAAAACTACAAACATACAACTTGTACAAGCAGAAATGTACAACGCTACATTTATTTTGGTTTAATTCATTAAAGTAGCTTCCAAAACCAGGTCCATACAAATCAAAGACCATTTAATGGCATTTCAAAACTCTCAAAATGTTCTTTCAGCACCAAAAGTGGTTTGCCATCAGAGCAAGGAGAAAAAATGACATGTTTCATGACTCTTCGTTCATAAGGAGATAACTGGGTGAAATTTTCTCCTGTAACCAAATGTTTCTCTGCTGATAAATCCAACCCTCATTTCAAAGCTAAAGGATTCAGAAAATGATTCTGTGCTTATTTTTCTGTAAAACCTTAGCCCCTTAAAGGGGCAGGGAGACGGAGGTGTGAGAGGGAATTTGCTTTGTAGTCTCGAGCTTGATTTTCAGAACTTGCATATTGTAGCTTTAAGATATGACACCAATGCAGCAATAGCCCTTTTTATGACAAAGCGTGGAGGGTGTGTGGCCAAAGCGTGGAGGGTGTGTGGACACACTTGCTCATGTGTGAAACACAACACTCCCAAGTCCATGTGAATTTACCTGTGTGTGTGTGTGTGTGCATCCTTCCTACCTCTTGTGAATTGATGGAATGCAAGCCGTTGACAGGCCAGTCCACCTCAGGTAACGGGGATCCAGAGCCGTTACAGATCGCAGTTACTCTTTCACCCTCTATAACTGTGAGGTTGCTGTGGCTGACGCTGATATCTGGCAAGTCTGAGGGAGAGAACATGAGAGGAAATGTAATCCTGCCATTCTAATAATAATGATCATAATAAGTTTTAACTTCTAGAGAGCAGCAGTGTTCCCACACAGACACCAGTCCAGTTGGTGCACCCAGGATGTGAGTGTCCTTCAATGATCTAAATACTGTTTAAATACTGTGTATGCATCTTCTTCCTCTGAGCCCTGCTCTGGGTGTCATGCTCGTTCATTACAGGCAAATACACTTTAGTTGTAGTATGTCCTCCTGTTTGACTAACGTTTGATAAGGAAAATAACAGTGACCAGCTGTTTTACCAGTGTGTTTGGTAGAATAACAGCTCCATCATTTCAATACTTTAATTCCCAGTCATTCAGTTCAAAGTGTGCATATTAGGTGTGTGTGTTTGTGCACTGATTTCCACACTCTTACAACTTACCACAACTGCTAATGTACATATCGTGCAACAGTATCCTCCCGTGGTCATTAGCGCAGTATAACTGTTGGCTGCCCAGACCCGCCTCTCCTCTCTGTTGCCATAGCTGCAGCCAGCGGATCTCACAGCCACAGGCAAACACCACCTCCTCTAAATGACTGAAGAGAAAGAGGAAGAAAGAGCGTTGACACAAAATTCGACTCGTTCACCTTCAAGCTGCTCGTCAGAGGAACAAAGCAGGGATCCCCCACACTGTGACAGCTGAATGATCAGAGGGGGCTGCATACTGGCCAATTTTAGCCTAAAATACACACTCCAGAAATGAGCATGTTGAGAGAGTGAGAGAAAGACACACACACACACACAAAAACTGGATCCTGGAATCCATGGAAGCTCACAGATCGGTGGTTATGTAACAGCATTTCTCTGTGAAGAGAGCATTGTATTCACTCCGGTGGAATGAGTCAGCCCACTAACCATTCTGTAATGCAACACTCATCAGTCAGCTGGTGTTCCACAGATTTTTCGGAACCTCCCGACAGAACAAAAAAAAGGAATCAGATGGTTACGAAACAGCTGCTTGGATACAGAAGAATTCAGCTTTTACAGCTGCTATTTTATTTAAGTCCGAACACATTGTGTAGAAACAACAACAGATGTCAGCACGAGACAACGATGAGTTTCATTTGTTTGAACCTTGAACTGATACACCTCACTGATGTTGTGTTTCAACAGCTAGCCGTACAAAACAAGCCCATGGAGGTTTCTCATCGTCTCTTCACCATCACGTCTGCATGTAAGACGATCTCTGCACGGTTACAGGCACCATGAAACCACAGTACTACCGGGTGGATAAAATCATTGTTAAGCCACACAGTTGTCAGTGTTTACTTAAAGTACTACGCAGATGGTCTGCTGGTAAGTGACTTGGTTCCAGACTTTCCTGTTCAAAAACTACGATCCTAGGTTTGACTCTGAGATCTCATGCTTGTGTTGCTCTGTGATGCATTGTGGTACTACAGTGACTGTTGGATGAGACCCACAATCTGTGCTGTTAAAGCCAGACACTCTGTTGACCCAGTCATTCACCCAAATCCCCCACAAAAACAGTGAATAACCAAAAGCCCATATAACATCATCATGCTGCTGTTGCGTTTATTGTGGCTCCAGCTTATTCAGAAAGCAGCAGGAGCAGCAGAAGCAGCAGCAGGAGCAACAGAAGCAACAGGAGCAGGAGCAGCAGGAGGAGCAACAGGAGCAGGAGGAGCAGCAGCAGGAGCAACAGGAGCAGGAGGAGCAACAGGAGCAGCAGGAGCAACAGGAGCAGGAGCAGCAGGAGCAGCAGGAGGAGCAACAGGAGCAGCAGCAGCAGGAGCAGGAGGAGCAGCAACAGGAGCAGGAGCAGCAGGAGCAGCAGGAGGAGCAACAGGAGCAGCAACAGCAGGAGCAGCAGGAGGAGCAACAGGAGGAGCAACAGGAGCAGCAACAGCAGGAGCAGCAGGAGGAGCAACAGGAGCAGCAGCAGCAGGAGCAGGAGGAGCAACAGGAGCAGGAGGAGCAGGAGGAGCAGCAGGAGGAGCAACAGGAGGAGCAACAGGAGCAGCAGCAGGAGCCCTCAAGCAAAAGCCCAATATATTACTCCAGAGTCTAAATCTCTTCATTGGCTCCCAGTGCATTTCTCAGCTGCTCACTGACCACAGTCCAGTCAGAGCGCTCCGGTCATCAGGTGGTGTTTCTGGATCCAGAGAGATCCAGATGTGGTGAGGGCACTTTTAGTTACTGACCTGGATCCTGTTCAAAAACTAATTCAAAATTTTGGAGGGTGGATTTTTCTTTTCCTTGCGTCTTTTTTTGTTGCTGTTTGCAGTTTGTTGTACTTTATTTATTGAAGTGTTTTGTACATTTCTTGGTGCTGTCTGTATTTCAACTTTAAACTTATCAGACTATAATGGGTCTGTCACAGCAGCAGCTGCTCCATCTGACCCCCTCTGCCTCCAGCTTCTTTCAATAGCCTGTAAAGTATTTTCCAATCAGCCGGCATGCCGCCACACTTTCCTGACTCGCCCCTCTTCCTCCTGTCTTAGCTCCACCTACACAAGGGAGAAATTTAAACCCTGCTGCAGGGCTCTTAGTGTTTCTGGCTGCTGATTACCTGTTTGCCTCAGCCTGCTCTGACTGCCTTCTGTCTCCGCTGGGCTGCCCACCGGCCTTCAGATCCCAGCTCTGTCGTGACTCATTACCTGTGTTTTATTGGGTAGAAAAGCTCAAATACTGGATTAACTGGTCACCAGCTCAGTATATACTAATTATCAAACTATCTACCAGCCCTGGCTTTTGGTTTTGCTTATATATTATCATATTACATCATAGCAGTTTTAGAGAAATTTGACACAACAGGAAATGACCTTTATTGTTAGGAGTCAGAGGGATTTTGCCCACATGGGTAACTTCTTAGTACATACTGGTACTGGCATTGGTACTGGTACGGGCACTGGTACCGGCTGTGTGCTTAACAGTGTATGAACATGTCTGTGAGTATGTATTCCAAATGCTTAAACAAGAAGGAAACTGAAAAGCAAAGCACTTCATTGACTTTCGTTGCTGCTGAAACATCCCTGTTCCTGAAGGTTCTCACTGCTGTGCATGTCACACTGAAGCCACAGGCACGCCTGTGATGACACACAAACTCACACAGTCATCTGGGATTTGACTGTTTGTCAAACATCGGTCCATCTTCTGCATCCTCTCATTTTCTTTTCCTGCAAAATGTTGCTAACCTGTATTTTGAAAACTTTGCAGCATCTGAAATCAGAAATGCGTCAGACACATTTTTCACAGATGCAGCGACTGAGTGCAGTCACACACAAAAGCATGTTAAAATGCACGTAACATTATCAGTCAGAAATATAAATGAAGACTTCAGTTTGAATGGCACTCAGTGGAGAACATGCTTAGCTACACCTGTGTTTGATGTCTGATGTGAATATGTGATGCTTCACTGTGCCTCTGAGTTTGGGAACCTTTAATCTAATCATACTTTGTCCATAATAAAAACAGAACTACATGAAAAAATAATTATTGAAATAAATGTACATATATTTTCATACAGCGATGGAATTCAAGTTTGGTGAACTTTGACCCCTATGTTTGGGCCAATAGCAAGCAATCTTTGCAGTTAATGAAGGAAGCTATCGTAGCTTACTCGCTTTCCTTTAACCTCATCTGTTGGGGTATAAACTGTTCCACAACAGAAACATATTTCAGGTGCATGGACTTTTTGCTGTGTGTTTACGTGGGTTACATGGTTTTTTTTTGGAAAGCTGTAGGAGCACAGTCTCAGTGACTTTTGTTCTATCCAGAGTCTATGTTTCCCCAGGTCTCTACAACAGTGAGGTGTTTAATCACAAAGGCCAAACACAAGAGAAAAATATCAAGGTTGACAAACACCGGAATTTCCCTTTTAACAGGGTTTTATTTGTGTTGTGCAAGTTTCTGGGTAAAGACATTATTTTAAAGAAAAGACAGTGTCACAGTCACAAATACTAATACGTCTAACTTATCATACTCCTCTCATACATTTCTCACTCACACTGTTAGTATTCTGCTCATCTGATTTCCATGCACTCTGAAGCCTTTCTCTCCTCCTCCTCTCTGTCCTGTGTTGTCACATACATCATTTGTGGACAGCTATTTTTCCACTGGAGCCTCATGATGTCACAGTTTGTGGCTCGTAGCAGATTTGTGACACAGCTGTATCTGTAAGATTCATGGAGGTGTGAAGGACAGGGAGTAGGGAAGAGAGGGTATCTTTCTTTCTTTCTTTTCCTTTTTTTAATTTTTTTTTTTACTGCAGTAAAACAAGTAGTTACACTTGAGCCGATTGTGCTGTGGAGAAGGAAGAGAATGACAAATATCAGTACCTGGACTGTTTACTGGACACCTCTGCAGGTGAAGGACGGTTTTATCACTGTCTGAAAATGGACACATGCAGTCCTATACAAGTGCATGGGACCTGATCATTCTCAGTTCTGCAGATGTGTGAGAAGAAACATCTTTACTAAAGCAGGTTTATGAACCTTCATTTGCAAAGGGACCTTTTTACCTTTGTAAATCGATAAGCAGCCAAACTACCAGAATAATATCCTGTATGCTTTTATCCCTTTCACCTCACGCTGTCTCTCCCTCACGTCTCCCATCATGCCTGCCTCACAGTTTGACCTCTTGAATACAGCTGAGTGTTTCATCGATGGAAACCACCCACAGCCCAGATTATAACACACATCAATTTTTACCCCCTCAACTGGTATGAAAAAAAAAATGAAACCCTTTTCTTTTCTAACATAACTTATGTATTCAATTATGTTTTTTGACTCTTACAATGAAAGAGCTACATCTACATGTATATATACATATATTTCCACACAGAACAGAGATGGAGCAGTTCTTTACCACCCTGCAGGCTGTCTGTGATGAATGCTAGCTATCTACTGCGTGTTGGTCTGTTTGCTAAGGGGAAGGGGCAAGAGTAATGAACATTTGTTGATCTGAACCTCAGGCTGATTTCGCACACCCACACCAATACACACATGCACACACACACACCCACACACACACAGAGTACCCTGCTTATACCCAACCCTGAGATCAATAGGAGCATTATTATAGCCACGGCCGCAGGTTTGATAAATGGAACAAACTAGATTTCTCTGCAGAGAAAAAGAAGCCTGAGGACTGAAACAGGCTGAATTACCCTGAATAAAGAAGCTGTCTGAGATGGAGGCAAATAACAAACAGAAGGGAATCCTCAAAAACTCCAGTTTCCCAATAAATCCAGCTTTTTAGGAGAAGAATGAGATAAATCTCCTTGATTGTGATCAATTTCCAGATATGCCTTCTACCTGAGCAAGCTCCAACCAGGAACACAAACACACAAACACACACTCCCTCTCTTCACACTTCACAGTAAAACTCAGCCAAGACAAAAACAGCAACAAACTCACAGTGTTCGTGTGTGACTTTTCTCCGTCTGCTGGCGTGTGTTCAGTAGCTCTCATTAGCATGTCTGAGGCTCAGCATGCTGTGGCACTACTTGATTTTACAATTTCATGCCAGCCAAAGAACAGTAGGATTATAAAATGACAAAGGGTGAGAGAGTTTCAATTAGAGAAGCATCAGTGTTATCTGCAGACGGAGGATCAGCTCTGATGAAGCCGTCCTGATAGCTTTACTTCCATAACAAATCTGTTACGCGTCGCTTTATCAGATATGAAGCGTTCATTCTCTGTGCATTTAGCAGCAGAGGGGCGGGTCAGTCAGTCCATGGCCCAGCTCCAGTGTCCACTGTCATGGTGCACTCAGACTCGATTGACAGATGAAATGTTGGAGCACAAAGCAAAGAGGAGGAACTTGGTGTTAAGATAAACTGTGAGAGTGAGTGTGACCAGCAGGCTCCACTAATGACATGCCATGAGTTAGTCAGTCATCACTCTCTTTAGCCAATCACCATCCTTTATTCTCTGCTGACTGCTCCTCTCTGCTCTCATCAAAAGAAGGATGTTGAGTAAATAATCGATATTTCATGAATGCCAGTGAATGGACAGTCAGTGGAGCTGTACTCTGCACCTGTGTTCACCTGTCAACCTGAAATCCAGCATCACCATGAGTACTCATCTGTGTGATTAGGGCACCTTTGCTTCCTTTTAATTGCCACAATAGTCCTGTTGGTCCAATCAATATATTTTAAAGACACCGTCAATGAGAATAAGCTAACTGTTTATGCTTCGTCTTTTAAACTTGTGGAATTCCACCGTCTTTACTGTGTGAACGTCACAGAGCTGTGAGCACGGCGAGTTAGTCGCAGAGTTTCAGACTCAGTGCAGAAACAGTTCAAACAGTCAATCAGCCCTCAGTTATTCATGAGTGGGATTTCACAGTAGGACAGGCGTGAGCA